>SNQN01007948.1:0-16478 GCA_008642245.1 Bassia scoparia | reverse complement strand
CAGTATTATCATTTCAAGTCGTTTTGCTATAATTAGTAATGTACTAAGTTACCTTTTCCAAAATGAGCTCAATTGCTGAAGATGCCACATTGCCACCTGCAGTGTGGCTAATATATTCCAACTAGATATTGACTTATTAAATTACCAAAATTTTGCCAACAATATTTAATAAAGTCGTAGTCATACTCGATAAACTAATTTTAATTTTTTTTTTAAAAATAAGGTGCCATAAAAATTTAAAATGAGTTGCAACCAACTTGCCTTTTTCACCCAAAAAAAAAAAACGTTAAGCGTTGAAAATGACTAATATGTAAAACGGTTCGGTTTTAAAACATATAAAATAGATAGCTTTAGCTTATATTATTCCCAACATTAAAAAAAATAAATTAACTTGTCATTTGTGGGCGATTGTAGCGTTGAACTTTGTTGTAACTTACGATTAAAATTTAAGGGCTATTGGAAATAATGTGTATTAACCACATGCATGCACGTTGTTAATGCGCAGGCCTTCTTCTTACTCAGTAGTCACCGGATATTCACGAACATTGACTTTTATATTCAGAATCAGATTTATCATTATGTAGCTAGGTACAAATAATACAACTTGATTTGTTCTATATGACACATTACATTTAAAGTGAATTCATGGCATATTAACAATTATTTGCTTGTATGGCGTTGTCCGGCACTGTGTCGGCATAACAATTATGTTCATTAACGTGGATGGCTCGCGAGGCTGAGGGTTGAATTATTCGTTGCTCCATCCACCAAGTTATATATGTAAGTAATCGATGCACCCCGAGGACGAGGGGGCTCATAGGGGCGGATGCTCCAACGCCCAAGTTAATAATATATGGCCGGTTTTGTTTATTTAACTAGAGTGTAAAACGGGAAGTGATAGTGTACCCTTGTAAATGACTATCTAGTTATCTCATATTGAGCCTTGAAGGGTATCTAAGGAATCTAAACCACCCAATTTTTGGACTTCAGCAAATATAAAAAAGACATGAATGAAGTTTAAACATAAATCACATGAAATAAATTGTTTTTGCATATAAAATAATGACACATTTAAAAATAAGAAAAAAACTGCTCGACAACGATTGAGTTGGATCTACTATGAGTCTGGGACCATTAGTGAATATATGGTTCTCATGATATTGTATTTCAGATATTGAGCATTTATTTTCAGAGATGAACATGCATTTGTATTTGAGAATGAACATTTGCTTTGATATTTGCATTTGTAGATGAAACATTTTGCATTTTCGACATTAAAACTATGACAAGGACACTATTCAGGAAGTGATCCCTGGATTGCACCTAAAAAAATTACAAAACATGAATTTCATTAGGGGATGCATTTTTAAGTCGCAAACGACTTAAAAAAAAAGTCGGCAATTTCGTGTGAACGGACCTTTTTTACCCTTACACTTAACCTACTTACTATTTTCATAATATTCCATCACCCATCACACACATTTAAACTAACATTCTCTCTCTAAAACACAACCCAAAACCACCAAAAAAAATCAACCAACAACATGGTTGAAATATACTAACTTTCCACAATATGTTTAAAAAGAAGAGAAAAAGATTTGCTGGAGTTAGCAATGTTGCGGCTGCTTTTTACGGAAGGAGGCGGCGACTAAGTACCTTTGCAAAGCAACTCATCCTCCTTGGTTGACGGAGCCATGAGAGCGGCGACGTGAGTCGAGGTTATTATTTTTATTCTCGAATTTGTTGGTGCTCGCCTGATCTAGTGAGGCCACCCTTGGTACGGCCGCCAAGGGATTTAGGGCACCAACCAAAGGGCAATAGCCGCCTAGAATCAGGCGAGGACCAACCAAGGGTAATTTCTCGCCTGAAATCTAAGCCGGGCCATTGCCTTGGTTGGCTCGCAGATCTGGGCGGGCCGACCAAGGGTGGTTGGCTAATTTCTAAGATGCGACATGCTCCTTTTTATAAAAAAAATCATTTATTTTGATTGATATTACGAATATTGATATATACTGAATTTGTTGATTACGAATTTTTGATATACGAATACTTAAGTTGTTTGAGTATTTATCTATTTTGTACTATTATAATTTAGAATATTATCAAATAATTTATTAAAATTGCGAAATAATTAATTTTTGGTTGGGAAGTTATAGTATGCCTAAAATTATTTAATTCTTGAGAAATTTGATATATTTAATTGTTGATTATTTATTTTATCACATTGTTTAATAAGAATATTTATTGAATAAAATTTTATGGATAATTCTTGTGGTATAAATAATTTTTTATATGATTTAGAAATTATTATATGAGTTTCCTATAGGAAGATAATTATGTCGTATTAATGAGTTTTTTTCGTGTTCATTAGTATTACGTAATTTTTAAAATTATTATTGTATAGATAATTCATAATTAATCTATTATATAGGTAATTTTATTGTTTTATAGTAATAATATAGTTAAAATAAGTATCTTATTAATCTTTAATAATTATTTCAGCCAAAAGTTATTGGCACATACTACAAAAAAGAGCAAAAGAAGACCGGTTAAAAAAAGGGCAAAAGAGAACCGATAATCAAACCGAGTTCTCTAGTCATAGGTCTTAGGTAATGAGACCGGTAGTTAATTGCGGGTCATTTTAAAGCAACCAAAGAGACCGGTTGTTCTATTATAAACCGGTCTCTTTGGTATGAAGATAAGAACCGGTTCTTGACACATACAAACGTCTTTAGTTATTTATGTTATAATATTATTCAATTAAAGAACCGGTTTCTTTTACACCGGTCTTTAGGCTTCATTGAAAAAATAAAAAAAAATATGACAAGCTGTAAATACAGCTGTTTTTCTCTTCAGTACTTCTCAAATTTTGGATATCCCCATAAAAACTGATTCAAACTTCCATAAAAATTAGAATAAACCCATAAACTTATTCAACTTCAAAATTAGAGGAATATATCAACTTGAAAAATTCAAGAAAGAAATTATAAAAAAAAACGAGCCTTCATCAAATTAAATGAAGAATTCTGTACATATTTGTTAACATAAAAAATTATACAGTAACTAAAAGGTAATACACACATATAAAACTACTGAAAAAATGAACTAATTACCAACTGCAATCTATCTCTTAAACATCCTTATGCTTTAATCTTCAAGCTTCTAACCCTAGTTAAAAAAAAACACATTAGGATTTGAACTTTCTTAATATACCCAAAATAACCAAAAACAGTTTCAAAAACAAAATAAAAAGAATTCAGAAAAAAAAATCTAATTGGACTAAAAAAAAATAACAAAAATGAAATTACCAGAAGAAAAAAATTCCAAAAAACAACTATGAGAAATAAAAAAATTGAAAAACCAGAAGAAAATTCGAAACACCAAAAAAAGTCAATAAACAAATATAATTTAAACCCAGAAAAAAAATTAAAAAAAACTCTAAATCAAATCAAAATTAAACTGGAAAAACCTAAATCGAAAATCAGAAAACCTAAAATCGAAAAAAACCAAAAGGAAATCCAAAAACTAAACAAAATCGAAAAATTGAAAAACTACAAATTTGGAAAAGGGCGAAGAAAAACCAAGAGAAAATTATAAATTAAAATAAGAACTCAAAAAACATTAACCACAAAACCCAAATCATTACAACAAAAAACAAGCAGATGGAAAAAAAGTGAGATCTAATGAAACAACTAAACCTCATTTCAGAAGAAACTCGAAAAAACCAGGAAATAAACCAAAAAACGAATAAAAGAAAAATTAAGTAAATTACGAATACCAAAAACACGACGACAACACGACGTAACGAAACAAGCGGAAACAACCTAATACGCGGACGTAAGATCGAAAAATTGACAGTGAAAATGAACAAAGGGACAAACAAGGAAAAAAAATGGTGGGAAAACGAAACCAACGAGAAGCTCAAAAATCGAAAAACAAATATGCAGATAAAATATAAATTGAGCAAGGAGGAAATGAAGAGTTTAAGGAGGAAGAGAGGAGGTTGAGATGTATTTGTTGAATGAGAGAGAGGAATACTGTTATTGGAGATGAGAGAGAATAGGTGAGATGAGAGAGGAGAGGAAGTGTTAATAAATGAATGGGTGAGTGGGTGTACTATAATAGAAAGAGGGCGGTGGAACGAGGGTAGAGAAAAAGAGAGGAGTGTTATTGGGTGAAGTGGGTGATATAGTGAATTATTTATTTTTGGGCCCACTAGGATCAAAAGATACCGGTTTTACTTCTAAACCGGGTTCTTATTTTGAACATAAGAGATGGTTTTATTAAATAATTCGGTCTTTTAGATGGAATCAAAGGAGACGTTTTCAATGAATATCCGGTGTCTCTTAACTTAAGAGACGGTTTTCATACTACCACCACGTCTCTTAAAACTGGTTGCCCAATCCATTTTGTAAGTAAGTGTTGTTAGGGGGAAAAATTCTTGCTTAGAGAAGTTAATATTATAATAATTTTTAGTTGTTGTTGATCGTTATTCTTTAAATTACGTTTTAATAATCCACCCTCCCTCGTCATTGTGCGGTTAAGGTGTTGCTTAATTTTGTTCCTCGTGGAGAGGAATGGTCCGGTCCCCCGTTCATCCTCATTTCACGTGGCGTTTCTGGCCTCAAGTAACGGGGGGGGGGGGGAATGGAGGGAGGAAGACCAACCCGAGGATTATGCGACGACGGTGGCATCATATGGTCGGTTTCAACGACGAGGGGGCGGGATGGTAGTGAGGACAATTGCATTTCGATGATGATGTTGGTACGATGTGACACTGATTCTTTCGTTGGGTGACATATGAGGGGGCGATTTCAAATTCACGTTGGCCATGGACGGTGTCTCAAGGTCCCAAAGGGACGGGTTTGTTGTTGAGGAGGGGTTCGGTAGCTTGGCGGAGTAGAGCACTCGTAAGGGGAAGGCGCAAAGGCTGGTACGATGGGGGTGAACTTGCTCTGTAACCCGGTAGGTCCAGAGACATCAGATCTCCTTCTGTTTATTGGCGATTCATGTTTGGCAAAACTTAGTATTTGGGAAATGGAGAACCTTCGAAAGACGCTGAGGTGTACTACAAAGCACCAGTTGCCCACGGGAAAACATTGGGGGATTGGATTCGGAACTTGAGGGTCCAAGTGTCTGGCAGATGGAGAGTTCCGTGAGTCCGGGCTATGGGATGTTTTCGTTCATGTTATGTGTTCTCTAAATGTTAGATGTTTCCGTTTCATATCAGCATTCGTGAGAGGTGGGCATCCGAAGCGAACAGCTATCCACTTACCTTTTTGGTGATATGAGTATCCTGCTTTCATGGATGTCTATAAGAATCCTATGTCTTGCCCACTGAAAGGGGCTCTATATTGGTCGACAGGTGAGACAGGATTCGAACCCAGCTGGAACAACCTAATCCCTGATCTATCTCGCTATGAGAAAGCGTCGGAATAATCTGTTTCGCACATGGTGGTTTGTTCATTGTAACGTTGGTAACACCCCAATATTCTCCACATTTGCCTGTGGGATTGGAAAATATTAATTGGGGAAAATACGGAAGAAAAACCATTTGGCCATTGTCACCGGCCACGTGTTAAACGTTTACGCTAAAAAAGTTAAATAATTTCTGGCAGCGGGGAAATCAAAGGAAGCGAATAAGTATCCAAAACAATGTATTAAAATTCCGAACATGTAAAAACTCGCTTTTACAAGTTGGAAACCATTACAGACCCTTATTTTGCAAAACCAAGTAAAAGCCTTTTTAAAAAACATAAACAAAAACCCAAAATTCATCATTTCTGAAAAGTTCTACGATATGTGGCATTTAAAATTTATAATTGTACGTTTCGGGCTCTCCACTCAAAAAAACCATCCGTCCAGTTTTCTAGTCACTTATTGCAAAAAACCTTTAGAATCTGCTCCCCATAATTTTTTCCACAAATGAAATTAAGGGATCATTCCACAGGTCCCACTAGAGAACAGAAAGGTTGTTGTGGACGGCACAAACTAACACAAAGCCCCACAATCAGCAAAGTGGGAAGTACGTACAAATTACGAAAATCAGAACAATTACGGAACAACATATTCCCTAAAAAACCGGACATTTTACGAGTTATACGACATTCTGCTTAGAACAAAAGAAAACCCAAACTTGGTGTTTCATAAACTACTTTACCAACATATATAATATTACAACAGATTCCCAAAACTCAGGACCCAATATTTCACTACTTATTTACATTACCAACTGCCTCACTCCAAACACAATACAATCTCAAAAAATTTTTATCCCCAACAGCTCTATTAACTAATTGACCTGCAAAATAATTTACCGACTCCAATGAATGACTCCAATATATATATTATATTAGATATGACTTAGAGAAATAGACAAGGTTGGATCCAAATTCCAAGACACCACGAGTGTCACAGTTCAACCAAGAAGCACACTAGGGATGCCACAATTTAATGATCCCCATGGCCTTCCCCGTTCGAAAAAGGGCATCAAAGTTCAATAAACCAAAGATAGCGGAACGGGCGCGGACCTCCGTCACATATGTAGATGAGATTCTCAAACTGAAAACCCCATTTTGGATAAAAATTCCATTTTTAAAAAAATAAATATAAAGAGACGCGGTTGATTAGACGGCGCCTAGAAAGGAAGCGAATAAAATCGCAAACCTTCAAACCCTATTGTCAATACGATGCTGGTGGCACAAAATCCAGGGTTTTAATTGGCTCAATTTTCATAATTTATTTAATAACTGTTAATTATAGGACAATATTTCATTCAATTGACTCAGGAACAGATAGACAAACATTCAATTCATTCTGAATTACTCTGTTTTAGATATACGGCTAAACGTTCCTTGAATAATAATTAAATTCTTGTGTTTGGGCACAAGCAACTAATATCCTATATAGTCGGATAGACTTGTGTGAGTGGTCTTTTTATTTTTATTTATGCTCTATCTAATTCCCTATTAGCGAATCCTTAAAGTTGCGATATTAAATCCGTACGTTCATTATATGCTGATAAAGTAATTATAAATTCGCCCTCAATGTTAGACGTTAAAGCGGATACTCCCCTTAACTTCCACCTTAACATTTCAACCTTATACAATATAATATTATATTTATTAATTATATTCTATATATAATATATTATAATATTATAACTCATAAGATACTATATATATATATTAATTAAAGGATAAATATAAGATTTTACAAAATATACACTACAATTTCTATATTTCACCTAATGAATGGAATCCAAATTAAGTATTCTCATAGGTATTTATATATTAGTCTCTAAGTACTCATCGCCAAGTCTTATTTAATTTCTTCTCAGTATACCTACATTAGTCTTCACCGATGTAGGTACAATAAACCGTCAATAAACCTTAAACTCTATATATCATTACGTAATGATTCTTCATAAAGTATAGGTTATTATATATAAAACCAGTCTTATTTATGGACAAAGATTAATCAACAACTGTCCCATCGAATTAATCCCTCTCCCGGAAGGGAAACATCCTTCCTCAAAATTTCAACAAATTCTACATTTTGCATATTATAAGAACTTTGGTAATTATACGATTACTCGTTGTCTACCAAAACTTACCTTCCTCAGTATGGATGACTCCATACTCAATTGGCTTTCTTTACGTTCAACACCCGATAATAACACATTAAAATACATAAATAAGATATCAAAGGAATTACGAATGGTAATAACTTGTATCACTTGTAGAATATACCGAGAACCGCTTAGCGGGTACTGAGCCCTAAGCTGCTGGTCGCCCATCAATAAAAACTCAAGGTTTCAGCGGATAGGGGCCCTCCTAGAGATAATAGTAAAATTTGGATATCTTAAACATTTGAACTTTAAATTCTGTCAGCAAGTACTTATTTAGTGATCTTTTTAAGGTGTTTGCCCTTCAAAAAAGGTTACTATTAAAATCAAGTGTGTTTTTCCTCGATATAAACAAACCCTCCCATTTCGTGATCAGTTATTTATTAATCCTTTATATATTATTTTATGCCCTTTGGACATTATCTTAAGTGGACCTAAAAGTTGAAGAGCAAATATAAAAAAAGCTTCATTTTGTTTTTAAAACTATTAAGGAAATACCAGCCCACTTTTTATTTAATTTCAAACTGTGGAAAATATAAATTCCGGAAATTTTCTTATATTCACCAATTAAATATAATTACAAAATATTCAAACCATTCATCATGGATTATACCTAAGGTCATTTTTAGAGCCTAATTATAATAAAACCCAATGACTAATTGGCCATTAAATACCCATTGTTTTGTAGAACATTGGATATCTGGTAAGAAAAAATATAAAATCATGAAAATAAAATTTCATGTGAAATATTTTTGTCCAAAAACTTAGAAATATTAAAATAATTTTACATAGTCTAGTAACTTTAATTCTAGATCGTCGCCTATTTTTAATCCATATTAAAATAGAATTCATAAATACAAGGTTTTTATCATACATACCAACTTATAATTAACCCAAACTCAATTAATAATTCCAAATATTAATAATATCTAAATTTCTTAAAAAATAAATGGTTCTTGTCGAATTTTACTTGAAAAAGCCCTAAAATTATTCAATTTTGTACACAATATTTGTCATCATCCATTCAAATTTTAGAAACAAGTAATAATAACTTCGCCTTAGTTCCTAAATCAAACCTTCAAACATGAAAAAATTTTATACCCAATTTTGTTTAGTTAAAGGGCTTTTTTCCTATAATTCAAACCTTATATTAAATTTTTGAATTTTTATTTTACTATTGGATAAAATCATCAAAACATAGAATATGTACTTTATTAATTCATTGGTTGAGGATTAAACCTCTACAACATATTGTTCATATAGATTTAATTGTAGGAAAACTTTATTAGCAGTGTAAAAATCAATTAAAAAACACAATAAGAAAGAAGGAAAGTGCAAAAGAGTAGGAAAAGAGGAGAGAGAGGAAGGAATTCTATAACTCGCTTTGAATTAATTGGGGATCTTGCTTGGTTGTGGAAGTCTGGTGAGATTTAATACTTCATCTGGCTGTGTGTGCTCTAGCAGGGTGAGAATAGGTTAGGCGGTTAGAATGCTTATTTTAAATAAAGTGAGCTTTGTCTCACACGGTCTGAAGCAGGAGTCCTTTTCAAACAAGAAGTTCATATTAAATTTTTTTTTAGCTTAGCAAAGGCATCCTACGGTTTTTTTTTTCTTTCTTCTTTCTCCTTTCTGTTTTCTTTTTATTTTGTTTTTTATTTGGAAATAATAATTTTACGAATTGAAGAGTGAATGAGGCATGTAAAAGAGTTAACCTATATATGTGATTAATAAAGGATGGACACCCTTAAAACCCATTTATATGTTATTATTTTTAGTTTATATAAATTCCAATTAAGAACGGGTATTTTTTGTTTATTGGGCCTCAAATTATTCAAACTATGAAATCATAGTAAGTAATATATAAAAATATTAATATAATGTCCTTCAAAAAATCTTTTTGAGTGGAAATTGTATAATTTAAACAAAATATATCATTTTTGTAAAAATAACTAATAATTTTTAAGAAGGATGGATCACAACTATCAAAATTAATTTATGCTAATCCATTTGTTTTGGAGCGGGCGACATTAGGTACAATTGTTTGGCACAGGAAAAAAAAATTCCTGGCTAGTGCTTTTTTAGCCGGAATTCTCAAAATTATTTCTATGGCCACAAGTGTCTTGGCTACGATTTGCCACAGGAAAACAGGGTGGTTGGCATAAAATCGATTTTTATTCCAAACATTTTATCATCTCTATGAAAAAAGTGAAACTAATAAAAATAGCATTATAATTGGCCACGGGGTCTCGTCCCAATGGAAATGGGGTAGATAAGTTCTTTGCACAAGTTATCGTATATATGTTGGGGAACTAACCACATGCTGACTATGAATTGCTCAATTATATGAAGAAAAGAAAGAGAAAATAAGTCTCGGTGGACTATAATATAAATTGCCAGTGAACTGTTTCGCGCGGATGGCTAACGAATTAACCACTTGCCACAAGTAGTTATTGTGGGGCTATTAAATTCCTGGTTGACTTTTGCTACAATTGATTAACCTAGTTGAATGGCTAATTGAAAAAACTTGATTTACTTTGCAATCAACCAACCAAACTCACGTGGCTAAAATATGTATGTTGTGCTAATTGAGTCGAATACCACAGGATGGCCTAACTCTAATTTTCTCATCTTTCAAGTTTAATATTTTGTGGCATGATTAAATTATTTATATATATACACATAATATTTTACTGTTTTCTAAACTAAATAGTTCGTTTTGCCCCAATTAATACTCTATCTGCTGTAGTGAATTTTAATTAAATTGTTATTCACACTATAACTCATCTATAACTAGGATATTTCGTTTCCAACAATGAATTGGTTTATTTCTAAATTTTATAGCGTTAAAATATCGTTTTGTGCTAGATTTTTAGTACGAAATAATTCATTGAAGCCATAGTTAATAATAAAGGTAAAAAAACCCATTGTACTTTTTCATTTTAAATGTTAGCTTATATAAAGAATTTTTTAAAAAAACATTTTATTATTTCAAATGTATTATATTACGCATTTTTATAATTGTATATACATAAGATACTACCATTTACTTACTATGGAATTTTAAAGTTAAGGAAAATTTAAAATGAAAAAATAACAATTCATTTTCATATTGTTCTAACGATACGCTACAACAATAAAAGTTTAAGTGACTGGATAGTACTCCACTATTACACCAAAATGCTCATCAAAGCTATGCATCGCTCCGACCTTTCGTTTCCAAATACTAAAAATCTATCTCTAACGCTCTGCATGTTTCAAAATATTCATTGACCATGTTTTTAGTTGAACGTTAAAATTTTTTATGCAATCTCTTAATTGAGAATTTGAACGAATAGAGTGGGGGTTTTTGTGCCTTATGTTGCATCGACTCAGTTGCCTAAACAGGCTTCATAGAACGTACTTATCACTACCATACCTTAAACATCCATTCCTCAGCTGTTTACCTCCAATCATGTGAAGATGGATACCTCTTATTTTAAGTTGATCCGCACAGCACTGGGATACCTATTCAGAAATACCCAAGTTTTAAGTTTACTGTGAATAAATGAATATTGTGAAGTGATGGTTAATAAGGAACATATTGGGTGGGATAATATTGAGCATGCTCTCGCTCCAACCATTCCCGCGCTTTTTGGCGGAACAGAAGAAAGGATACCCACATATCATAAGAAGACGTGCCCCTGTAGCACTACCTGACTGATTTGCCGTCTTGCTGACGTGCCAGGGATTTGGGGACCCGAGGTAAGCCGCTTTATACCGTTGTTTGGTGCAGATGGCTGCATATTTTTGGCTTTCTTCCCCTGCTTCACTGTAACTTAGACCAGAGTCCCCTATTAAAAATTTACCCGTGACATTTTCCCCTCTGGCTTCGCCTGCTGACAGTTAGAGGTTGGGCGGCACAATTAAAACAAATTACTTTCCATCTTATAATCTAACATCAAAAACCCACCATGCCAGCAATTTCCAGCCGACCCATTTAAACCCGCATAAACTATTCATCCCAACTTAACCCCCTAAAACTGGGCCTACAGGACTTAAGCCCCTAAATAACTGGCGCAGCAAATTTTCTCACATCGTACCCAAGCACCGAGCTATGTATTCATCCTCACAAACAATTACATTAAGCGCTTTAATGGTCCCTACACTACTTAAACATATTAGCCTATATTTTACGGTTCTACCAGTTCAAAAACAAATATACCAGTTTAGATGGTATCCCCTTGTCTCAAAAACTTGATAACGTAGTATGACATAAAATAAACGCCTTTCAATTTTAAATTTTGTTTTTTTAAATTATCAAAGGAACCTTAACTTTGCCAAAAATCATGTGCTCAAGACATGCCTTAAAAACATTCTAAACAAAAACAAAAGAAAAAGAAACTGATGTATGTTCGCTAATGTTGAAATTACGTCGTATTATGCCCAGTAAAGAAAATAAAGTAATAGTGGTCTATACTTATTGTAGCTGTTGTCTTCTTATGCATTATATGATTATACCCATCATTTCACATGGTCCTCAATCTTCATGAAAATATAATGAGTTAATCATCGATGTTAATTTCATGACTATAACGATAGTGAAAATAACAGTTGCAAACATCTACCGAAGACTATGAAATTAGTGTATTCAATGTGTTCGACTTATTATACCACTTTATTTGTTTGACAAGAAACATTTTATTAATGCAAACAAATAGTCTATAAATTATCATTGCAAAGAAAAAAACAAGAAATTTACAGTAATACTTTATACATTGAGTTGGAATATTTTATGTGAGCTTGAACCTTAATAAAAATATAAAGGCAAAAAGATTACCAGTTTAGATATAAACGAGGACAGGGTGGTTATATTGTGGAGGGACAAACTTGCGGTAGAGGAATGACAAGCCGTGGAGTACGTATTCGCAACAGGACTGCCTTTGCTGAGAACAATGGTGTAGAAAAGCATAAAGAGAACCTCGCGTCAGAATTCTCAGATAATGTAAAAGACCATCTTTACTTCATGTGATTATACCATTTAGCACGATATATACTGTTTTTTTTGAAGCGATAATTTTGAAAAATATTGATATTGAGAATTATCTTGCTGGAGTTTAGTGTTTTTCTGAATTAGGGTTTTTCTACTTGCATGAATTCTGTCCGACTGGCAAATTATGATACAAGAATTGCATGAGTGATTTTGGCAAAACAAATTGCGGAAAATTGGTATGAGAATTGAAGATATGAAATTGCAATTGTTAATGCGCGAGATTCATTGCGTGTTCGACTGGCCGGAACAATGTTCGGGTTTTGGAATTTCTTTATTACGATTTTCAGGGGAAATTTTTTTTTCTTTTGAATTGAGGATTTTCAGTTTTGCTAGGGGGGAAGTTATGGGAAAGTTTATTGTTTTCATTGTTATTCGCAGCAACGTAGAAAATGATACTCCACTTATTTTGCTTTTTTTAGGGCAATTGGATTTTTTTGTTTAAGAAAAAACTAATATCAATGCCTATTTTTTTTGTTTATGTACAAAATTTTGTTAAAGTAATATAGTTAAGTGGTTAGCTAATTATTATAGTATAAATTCTATAATTTAGTACTACTATTTCAGGCAACATTTAACTCTCACTTAACAGTTTAAGTAAGAAAATTAATTTAAACTATATGGGATAAAGAGGTTTTACACGTTTACTGTTGGAATCAGTTATATTTGTTTTTAAGTTGTACTACTCTAAAATTTGTGCCATACTTTAAGGTTTATCTGTAAAAATGTTAAAAAACTATCATTAAATTAAAAGTAATATAACTTTGAGTGTTAATAACTATTATTAAAAAGTGATATACAAAAACCCTTTATTAAAAGAAATTAATTATTTAAATTATTTCAGATAATATTATAAATAAATTGTTACCCAAATTAATAGTTGTATTACAAAGTGACGTATAAATTTGTACTTTGGAATGCATTCTAGCGTAGTTAGCTTTATGAGCTTAAGTATGAATATTTGACCACAAATAAAATTTGTGGTATTTTAAGAACCAAAAAATTTGCTAGAGAGTATCTACATCTGATTAAGTTTAATTACATACAAAGGGTTTTACAATGTGTCATAAGCTTATTAATAGTTTTTCACGGGGAAGCAATATCCTTCATCCTTAGTGTGGGGCTAAGAGTGTTGATGTTTTTCAGGGCGAGGAGAAAGAAACTAACCTTTGGATGACCTTGAATAGTAGTATTTGCCACATGAAATATATTTTGCTAGCGCAACGGTTTAAGGATAAATGCAGAGGCGATTAGGTCATTACTTGTGCCTTATAATAGTAGTTAGTTTTTGCCATTGGAAGAACTAAAGATTTTTTTAATTGTTGGGCATGGTTTCAGTAGTTAAATATTAAGTTTGCCACGGTATCAGATAAGACGTAGAGAATTCGTGTTCGGGTTAGTTAACTATTGTATGAGGTAAGATATTAATTTCTCGCATGGCAATATTAACAATAATATTCTTACTTTATTGCTTGTGTGTTTTTATAGTGGTCCCATCTTGTTCCCGTGGGCCTAAAATCAAATTTATGCCACGGAATTGGGTTAAGGAATGTTCCGTCGGCATAAATTGTCTGTTAATTGGTCCGCAACTGGTGAAGATTTTAAATAGTGAATTATAATTAAAATAATATTCAATTACGGGGGATACCACGTTGTTAATTTATCGTTGATAAACGAATGATGCCGGAAGGGTAGACGGGAAATCGTTGATTGGGAGACACAATTTAGCTTGGCCATTCATTTGATTGGCAGGGGTTTGATTGTGTCACTAATAAAGAGTCTCCAGGATGCAGAAAGCATGATTTGTCGGGTCTTTAGTAGGATTGAGCTCCGAGGCTCAGGTCTGGTTTTCTGGGGTCTGGCTGGGCTTGCTATAACCTATATCGTCGTTAGGCGAGCTAGTGCGGACTCTACTCACCAGATTTGGTGGGTTTGTCTTACCTTTGTTACAGACAGGATATACGAGTAACTTTCCGCGTTTTCAAGGACGCTCTCATTCGCCGGGACTTTTGTAGTTTAGATTTGGGTGTCCGACTGTCCGAGAGACAGAGAGGCTTCATGCGGCCTGAGGTCACGAATACGAAACGCACAGACTTGGAGGACAAGGTATTTCTTAACTTTTAAATTCATTTAAATAATCCACACATATTAATATTTCTAATTTAAATATATATTTGAAATGTTGATAGACTAAATTATAAAATAGAATTGATAATATGTTTACAGGTAGAAAAGTGCCGAAACTTATGGGAAGTTGTGGCGTTGTTTTTGGATTTAATTGACTTATCGGACATTTTATTCTACCGTTTCTGCGATGGATAACAGATATTAATGATCCAGGTGCCTCATAAAACGCCACTTATGCTCAGAGCGTTCCTTAGGTTTATTAAGCAAGGAAAAAAAGCCAAGAACTTTATAGGCCCATTGTTGTTGTGCGGACTCCGCCATTGTTATTACACAGAGGGATGTTCATGGTGATGATACAGAGGAGGATGACCCCGATTGCAAGATGGATGACTGAGGATACTCATTCTTACATTAGTGTAGGTGTATTGGTTTTCAGATTGTTATATGGTATTTTCGATTCTTTTTGTTATTGTAGATAGTTATGATATTTGGACCTTCTCATGGTGGTTTTGCAGTATTTATGGTATGGGAGCTATTTATGGTGTTTCAGTCGGATTTTATATGGTTGTCTATTGACTTTGATATGTTTTATTGCAGTAGTTTTATATTTTTTCAAGATATTTGTTTAGTAGAATACATTAAAGCAAATGTTAAACAACGTTCAGAAAAATGTAGTAATAATTGTAAAGGAGCATGTAAACAATGTTGTAAGTGATCATGAGTGTTAACATGCAATTGTTTAAGAACAAAAACAGATTTTAGACAAGTAAAAACCAATTAGTCAATAGCGAAAGGGAGTGGTTCAAGTAAGTAGTAAAACTATTGCTTTTTGCAGTGTAAAGTTGGAACGACTTTGTCTGTTGAACCATATTCAGGAAGGTGATCCCTGGTGCACCTAAAAATTTACAAACATGATTCACTTATGGGGAATGCTATTTAAAGTCGCAAACGACTTAAAAAAAAGTCGCAATTTCGTGTGAACGGACCTTTTTTACCCTTACACTTAACCTCTATCTATTTTCATTATTCCATCCCATCACACACTTTAAACATACATTCTCTCTCTAAAACACAACCAAAACCACCAAAAAATCAACCACAACATGGATGAAAATACTAAACTTCCACCAATAGTGTTAAAGAAGAGGAAAAAGATGATGGAGTTAGCAAATGTTGCGGCTGCATTTCTACAGAAGGAGGCGGCGACTAGTACCTTGCAAGCAACATCATCCTCCGTGGTGACGGAGCATGGGGCGGCGACGGCGGCGACGTTGGAGGTCGAGGTAATTTTTTTATTTCTCGATTTGTGGTGGCTCGCCTAGATCTAGTGAGACCACCCTTGGTACGACCGCCAAGATTAGGCGAGCCAACCAAGGCATAGCCGCCTAGATCAGGCGAGACACCCAAGGGTATCTCGCCTGATCTAAGCGGCCATGCCTTGGTTGGCTCGCCAGATCTGGGCGGCCGTACCAAGGGTGGCTTGCTAGATCTAGGCGAATGCCCTATTTTATAAAAAAAATCGATTTTTTTGTTGATATACGAAATATTTGATATACTAATTTGTTGATYTACGAATTTGTTGATATACGAATTACTAAGTTGTTGAGTATTTATTATTTATGTACATATTAATTAGAATATTTATCAAATAATTTTATTAGAATTATTGCGAATAATTAATTTTTGGTGGAATTATAG
>SNQN01007946.1:6207-31211 GCA_008642245.1 Bassia scoparia | reverse complement strand
TGCATTTAGAATTGCATAACAAAAATACTTCTGGAAAGTTGAACCTCTGCTTCTCCGCACCTTACGGAAAACTAAATATAAGTTATTTTTTATTTTTTAAAACTAAATATAAGGGTGAAAGTGAAACACTATACAGATTTTATATCATGAACTGTGCAATTCTACAACCATGTGTACTAGCTAGCATTTTGAACACACGATGAGTGCACAATTATAATTTTAAATGACTAAATTATATGCTTTTTACATGGAGGAGTGAATAAATTGTCAATATAATATTCTATTTTAATTACTCCATAGTGTCCAGATTCATTGTGTTTTGATTGACTGACATATAAATGGTATTAACGATAATGTCTTCATTTTGCATGTTTTACTATAAGTAATGTCAGTTAATATTGTTGATATTTTGGTTTCTAATTGAGATTTCGGCAAATTATTGTAAATAATTTTGATTGATTGACAAATGAATCGCAAACTTTCCTAAGCTTCAATTGACATCGCTAATTTGCATTAAGTTGTGTTTTTGATTGGATTTTTTTTATTATACGTTTTTAAGAAATCTATATGAATATTTAGTAAGGATAATTCAGTAAATTCATGTGAACATCATAAAAAGACAAATCTACCCTCGTCCACTTTATTTTTGCAATTTAATTAGTAAAAGAATTTTAATATTTTTGGATGGACACCGCCACGCACCGCCGCCGCCGCCACCTCCCCTTTCCTTATATCATAGAGATGTAGAATTATATACAACCTTTTTTTAATTGCAATTCTCACTAATTAAATCATGTTGGTTTTCAAATACTTTCTTTTTTTAGTGAACATACTAGGTTATAATGGAATTCTAGCTACATTGTCTTTTTAGTGCATGTATTGAATTATTGATTATTGATTAGTGTAATGGTGTTAGGTGTTGAAGTGTTGCTGCTTAGGAACCGTGGAACGAACCCTGTGTGTACGAGTTCAAATCGGTGGTGCGTTTGATCTTTGTCCTATCTATCCTTGCCTATGACTTGACTCGAAATGTAAAAAAGTGCATGAACATATCAAAAGTTCGTTTTTCGCCTTTATTATTTTTCATTTTTAAAATTTTTCCATTTTTTTTTGTTTTTGCTCATCTCTTCTTTTTTTTTTTTAAAAAAAAAGGCGAAGTTCAAAATTTTGTCGTTCATTTACAATTGTTTGACGCGAAAAAGACGCAATGCCTAATGATTATATAGCTTACGACCTTTTCGACATTACGACGCCTAAGGAATGATCACCTTATGATATGAGGACTGTTACATGACTCAATGTATGACTTGTTTTTTTTATGTATGCAAAGCTAGGGTTCTTAGTCTATAAGCACGTAGCATGTTTTTACACTAGCATGAACCCTATATGCAAAAATGAAAAATAAAAGTCCAACCACCTAGAGTCGATCTGTTGCTTCGTTTTCGAATAGGTTAGTCCGGGTGTCCAAGAGGGTCCCATGACTAGGCTTAGTACGATCCTTAACACATCCAGCCCGCTGTGACGATCAAAGGAAGTCCAAACCATTACGGCTCCGTAGTTCACTCGACCGCGTGTCATGGTGGAGATGGGCATCAAGCTTAAGATCGAGTTGGTTTGATGAGCCTAAGTTGTACCATGTTTTTAGTTTGTTAATAATGCTTTGTGTATATAACTGAGGCCATTTTCCTTAGTGTTTACATTACTTTGAGCTTTAGGTAAAAGTTTAGAGTTTAAAATGTAAAACTAGTTTAAATTGCAACATTTGGAACATTTGGCCTAAGAGCAAGAACTAGTGAAGGAAGAAAACAAGACTTTGGTGCATCCAATTGCAGAAGGGTCAACTTCAAACGCTGACATCTTCCAATATACTCCCTCCGTTTTTTTTAGATGTTCCATACCATTATGGAACGGTTTTTAAGAGTTGATTGAGTTGAATAAAATAGTTGAGTAAGTTGGGTAAAAAGTTGAATAAGTTAGGTAAAAGAGTAAATGTGTGAATGAAATTTTATGGGAAATAGTAATTTTGGGTGAAAAGATTAGGTAAAGTAATGAAAGTTGATTTTAGAAAGGGGTAAGTCATTAATGTTAGAGTAAATAAAGTAGGTAAAATGTGAAAAAGTTATTTTTAGATTGGTTTGGAACAACTATTTAAAAACATCCCAAAATAGAAACTGGAACAACTAAAAAAAACGGAGGGAGTACAAATTATATTGAAGTGATTCACATCGTAGGTTGTAGCTCTCTTCACGAGCTTTCCAGTGATAGGTCATCAGCCTATTTTCATTAAGAATTGAGAGAGTTATGCCTTCTTTAATCCGAGATGGTCAGTCTGAGTGTGACTCACGCATTCTATATGCGTGACTCACGCATTCTGCTCTGTTTTGGATTCACGGTTCTGCCTCTAATGCGTACCTCACGCCTTATAAAGCGCGACTCACGCCCCTGCTTTCCAGCCTGTTTTTGTGCCGACATCAATCCACTTGCACCTTGTACTTGTTGTTTTGATCTTTGCTTCTTTTGCCACTTACTCCTAGCTTGTACTCTTCAACTTTGCTTTAGTTTGTATTATAAATAAAGGAGTTGAGCCATCACTTAACTCATGCTTGAACTCTTCTAGTTCTTCATCTAATAATAATTAGTATAATTTTCTCCTCTCTTTTCTTCTCTTTTTGTTCTTTATTTGGAAAGGTGGAAATCATGTTCTTAACTTAATTTATGTAAGAATCACTACTTCTCCTACACTCTTTTATTTATTGTCTAATTTTGGTTAAATATTATGATCTAAAACTCACCTTAATTAGGTGTACAACTAGTTAATGCTAGTTGAAGGTCTAAAGCTTGATTATGGAAACTCACACCTTGTGATACCTTAATCATTGAACTTAGCAAAATTGACACACCTTGTGCAACCAAGTTCAATTCTCTTAATTCTCTTAATTCAAATTAGTCTTCACTAGTTGAACTTAGCAAAATTGACAAATTGCAACTTAGTAAAACTGACACTTATCACGGGGTTCATTTAGTTTAACTAAATCTTAGTTTAATTGAAGTTGGAATTAGCAATGGTTTACGCAATTAATTTTGCTAATTGTTTAAACTTTGTAAATTTATTTGAGGTTTTCGTTTAAAGCTTGTTTAAATGATTTATACTATATAGCTTCGAGTTTAATACTTCTATCAAATTGAATCTTTTTGCTTGTAAAGATTTGTTTGATAGTTAGAATTAGTTTATTGCGCTTTGCTTAACTTGATTATTGAGGAGTCTTCACTTGTTTGAAGTGAATAGGTTGATTAAAGATCACACAAATAATTGAGTAAAAGCTGACGTAATTCATAAGTAAATCAGTTTTGAGCATAATTTCCATCGGACCTATTTATTTTCTTATTTATTTTCTTGTTTTAGATTCAGTTCACCCACACCCCCCCCCCCCCCCATCTTTGTTCTTTCATGTCAATAAATGAAGCTAACTCATCTAAACGGATGAATGAGCATTGAATGCAACTTTTCCCTGTGTTCGACAACCCCCACTGATACTACAACGGGTTTTTTTTTTTTTTTGCCTTAAGGGACCGCAAAAACCTCTTCGTCATGGTTACATTGGTAGTGCACCAGCGCGGCAGCGCCAATCTTAAGCGAGCCCCCCGGTCTTGTCTCACGTGTAGAACACACTTATATGAGACGTGTTGCCTAAAAAGCTAATACTCAGTGCCAATGAACTAAGTATCGCATAATGTAGGATGCCTAACACATATCGTCTTTAAGATGTCGAATTTGCATGACACTTTGAATATTGTCCACACAAAACTAAAGATGAAAGCTTTAATTCCTTAGTGGAGTCTCCAAAAGGTTGTAGGAGCGTCGGGGAGTCACCGGGCCGGACTGGGTCTGGTCCCTCTACCCCGGGAAGAACGACCAACTGCTGATGACTTATGTTTTGCAAGAATTAAATTCTTGCTTTTGCATAGTATAGTCACCAAAAAGTGTCTCCCCAAATTGAATAGCAGATGAGAAAAAGTACGACATTTTGAAATAGTTTAGATTCTAGAAGTTGTGAAAAAAATCCATAAACCATACCCACTTGCACAAGTCGAATTATAGTTGAGTTTGAAATCATACACCGAGGGCTCAATAATAGGCGGAAAGTATTTATTTATATTTATTTTCTATTTTTAGGCTTTTTTCTTTATTTTTAGGATTTTTAGAATATTTTCTAAAGGTTATTTCTCTAATTTGCACTTTTAATTTTAATTTGTTCTTCTCATTTTTCTAAATTTGCCAGTATTTTTATATTAGTTTTATGATTTTTCTTTGATTTTTAATAGTTTTATAAAATGATTTTCGAAAAGAAATCAATCAATCAATCAATCAATCATAGCCTTAATCCCATATGTAGGGTCGGCTAACATGAACCAAATGTGATTATTCCGGGAGGTCATCCACATAAATTTTCCTCCTCCACTCCCTCCGATCGAGAGCCTCACTCTCTTGCAAATCCAACTGCTTCAGATCTTTTCTAACTCCTTCCCACCAAGTCATTTTTGGTCTCCCTCTACCTCGTTTAAAATCCCCTTGATCCCACTCTTCCACTCTTCGCACCGGTGCCCCCTGAGGTCTCCGTCTTACATGCCCAAACCAACGCAAYCGGTTTTCCCTTAACTTGCTTGCAATATCTGCAACACCAACTTTCTGGCGGATAACTTCATTTCTTATTCGATCTCGTAGAGTGTTCCCGCACATCCATCTTAACATCCGCATCTCGGTGACCCCAACCTTTTGAAAATGCTCTTTCTTGGAGGCCCAACATTCCGTACCATAAAGCAAAACTGGTCTTATGGCAGTCCTGTAAAATTTTCCCTTCAACTTTAAAGGGATGCTTCBATCGCATAACACTCCTGTAGCCGCTCTCCATTTAACCCACCCTGACTTAATCCTATGAGCCACATCTTGGTCAATATCCCCATTCTTTTGGATGATTGACCCAAGATACTTAAAACAATCACTCATGGTCAAGTCCTTTCCGTCCAACCTCACCACTCCATCATTGGTCCCCACTTGAGACCCAAATCGACATTCCAAATACTCAGTCTTACTCCGACTTAGCTTAAATCCTCGAGATTCCAACCTTTGTCTCCATTGCTCCAACTTGGCATTAACCCCAGTTCTTCTAGAATATTCTGTATCATTCCCGAATTATCTGGATTTATCTAAGAATTTCTGAATTTATTTTCGAAAAGAAATAAATTCAGAAATTCTTAGATAAATCCAGATAATTCGGGAATGATACAGAATATTCTAGAAGATCAATCTTGTCCACCAAGTTTATCTAAAAGTGGATAAGGTTTAATTCAGATAGCAAATTAGATTTAGAAAAACAGATAAGAATTCGTTAAAGATAGAAAAATATAGAATTAAGCACGGATTGTTGTTGTGGCATGCCACATCAACACAAACATATATACGGTTAGTATAACCGTATATATGCCTGTGTTAACCTTATCTACGGTTCCTATACTGTATATACAGTTAGCAATCCGTCTAGCTAATTCTTAATTCTATCTATCTTTTTCGTAAACGCCTATAAATACATGCTCTCGGTGCCTAATCGAACATCAACGAAAATCAATATACGATCAACATATTCTCTTATTCTTAAGGCGATTCAAAGCTCTAAAAAAACTTTCTCTTATACAAATCACTCACAAAAACACAAATCATTCACAATATCCAAGGTTCTTGAATCTGTCGCAACTTTCGGAGTCGGTTCTTTGCGATTCTAGGTACAAAAATCCGAGGCTATTCAATCTAACTCTCTCTTCTTTTATTATAAATTTTTAATACTTTTTTGTTATTGTTAACCTTATATTGTTAACATTATATACTAGGAGAATCATCCATCTAACCCAATCTATACGGCCTTGGATGTGCCCTTGTGGGAAGGCTTAATTTATCAACCATTGTTGTGAAGCAACATTGGTGCACGAACCACCATCTATGACCATTCTACGACCCTTGCTCTAGTACGAAATAGCTTTTCCTCATGGTCATCCCCATCATCATAAAGCAACATTCGTCGTACGAATGACGCATGATCTTTTTAATTGATATAAATATCTAAATTTACAACTTCTTGTCGCGCTAGATCAATCAGTGTGTCTATTTGTGTGCCAATAGCTCACTCATATTTATCCACAGCCTTCATAAGTTTTCCCATGTTTCAAGAAAGCAATCCCATGTAAAGCTTAAGAGACGAGTGAGAATGAAGCTTGTGAAGTTGCACAAAAATCTGGAAAATTTCGAACCAAAAATCTTTAAAGTTGATCGAATAACCCTTAATGGAACACGACCACCCCAACGGAACCTTGGCTCTTGATACCAATTTGATGTGGATTTATAATAAGATGCTCACAAACCCCTTGAATTCCACAAAAAACACGAATTGAAGTATATTTCCCAAGGAATGGGAATGAAAACGAACAAAAAATTAACTTCAAACCCTCGAGACCAACCACAGGATTTAGGATTTAGGGAATGGAGTGTGGATTTATTTTTAATGGATTGGAATGGAGTTAGAATCCTTCCATCCATAATATTGTTTGTTTAGTACGATTAACTATGGAACCTCATACCCTTAGTATTCTAAATCCCTTCCATACCCCTCTCATCTCATACCCACCTTACCCCCACAGATTCACAACCCATTCCATCCTTGATACAAACCCTATATCTAGAAAAGAGAGAAGGAGAAGCAAGCCACCATTTCCACCACCTTCGACTTCGCAGCATGAGCCACTACCCTACTGCCCAACCGCCACAACCCACATGTATGTTGTTGCCGCCCCTACGCCACTACCCAAAATATGGGTCCACTCCCTTGATTTGCAGCCTTGTACAGTATGATGCAAGTTTGATAAACTATGTTTTTTCTGGACAAAAAAAAAAATAAAGAGTAGAATATGGGTATAAATTTTTGTTATCCACTAATTTGAAGTTTATGAAATGAAAAGATAATTTTGTTATTGTAGTTAGATTTTTCTTTTTTTGTTTATTTTATTATTATTTTTTATGATTTTGTTTTAAGTGTATTAAAAGATGTTGTATTTTATGATTTTATTCTTGTGCACTATACTACTATGTGTATATATGTATGCTAAAGTTATACAAAGAAAAGAATTCATTTAAGATTGAATCAAACAGTGGGAATGGATTTAAAATCCACTACAAAACTGAACCAAACAGTTTTGGATTGGTATGGGGTTATGAATCCATACCACCTGGTATAGATGTCCATGACATTCCAATCAATTCAAATGAACCAAACGAGCCGTTAAAGGATCTTAACTCCCAAAAAGGAACCAACTCTTAAAAGGAACAACCGTAGTTAATTAAATGAATTTCCGAACCAACCACAAAACTCACAAGGTTTTCTCTGAATAAACAAAGAGGAATTTTTGACAAGAATAATCTGCCTTTCATTGATGCCTTTTGGCCACTATATATAGAACAAAATAATATCTAAAACTAACTAAGATATTTTTTCGGAAAGATATAAATCTTATCCAAAAAATATCCAACTAATTATATCCTAATAATATCCTAATTATATCTAACAAAATAATATCTAAAACTAACTAAGATATTTTAGGAAAGATATAAATCTTATCCACAAAATATCCAACTAGTTATGTCCTAATAATATCCTAACTAATCAGAATAAGATTCTAACAAATATTCGACAATAATAATAGAATAAAGCTAATAATAATGATCCAATCCAAATCCAGATCAATTTACCTTCCATTTTAAACCCTTCCCTCCATTCTGGAAAACGTTATACTAGCAAGAGTTTATTTAGTTAATGTATGAACCTACTACCTAGTTAGTTGCTTTTTACTTCTCTTCCTACTTTCTTAAAAAATATGTCATTTGGTTTGGTTGCAACTTTTGAGAAACAGAGGAAGAGAGGAAGCATGTACTGAGAAACAAAAATGAAATAATTATAAGTTTGTCAAAGTCTTATGTGCATCGGGTGCACAATAAAAAGTGACCTTTTTGGTCAATATTGTAACCCTTTAGATCAATATAGTAGCCGTTATTATTTATCACTATATTGTTGTAAAGTGAATAATAGGTTACTATATAAACTGAAAGGGTCATTATATGCTCGGTGCACAATAAATTTATTGTACATCTGAACTTTTGTATAAATTTAATGGAACATTAGTTGGACATAAAATGGTAAAATGACCATCAATATTATTACTAATGATTGATTCTTAACGCGGTGGAAAATAGTAATTTGTGTAACACTTTGACTTTGTTCACTCATTGACAGGATCAATTTTTATTTTATTTTATTTTATTTGTCTTTCTCAATTTGTTTATTATTATTATTATTATTATTATTATTATTATTATAAAACGTGGCAAGCGTTACAACTAACAAAAAGAACAAGTGATCTACAAGAAGTTGGAGGGGAGGCGATATACAATCTGGGCCCCCACTCCTCTAACAATAGTGAAACCCATCCTAGTGAAGATGTGAGCAGCTGCACGTGCCCCGATGTCTTGAGCTTTGGAAAACGTTTGAATCCTCTTCAAAAGCGCAACATCTCCCTTATCCAATTCTCCCAAGGAAGAGAAGGAGAAAGGAAGAAAACCGTAGCCAATAGCCCTACACCGCTCCAAATACTTTTCCCGCTTCCGTTGTGCTGCTGCCACCACCACCCGACCAGGAACGAAATCAGACAATCCTGTTTGCGTCAAAGGAGATGATCCCGTCAGGTCAACACACACATCCAAGCCGCCGTCCCAAGAATAAAGTAAGACATCCGCAGGTCGAAGAGCCCCGTTGCCTGCGCTAGTCAACCCAACATTTACCTCCTTGCGAGCAGAATGCCCAGAGCGATAACAAACGTCAAGAAGTGTATCGCGGACAACATTATGTTGATGTTTGATACCAACGATCTCGATACAAGACACAGCATGATCCCCATAAATATCACCAACGAAAACCCGAGAGCAAGCAGAACATGGTGTCGAAACAGAGAACAACGGAACACCCAATCGATAGCAAAGAACCGAACGATAAGTCTTATCGTTCATGGTCTGGCCTAAACCCGAGATTGGGACCGCTCGCAACCAATCTGAAGAGTGATCTCCCTGTTGTGATTTCCAAAGGGCAACTTGACGTGAAGATAAGGAGAAAGTGGATTCCGCATCAGAAGTAACTTTCGTGAATTTATGTCTGCCAATTTCTTCATGAGTGTGGGGGCAGTGATCTCACTAGGGCTACTCATAAGGTCGGTCTCCACGGTCCTGTTGAAAAGACCTAGGGCGTCGTCAAAAGCCGATCCCGGGCCATCAACACCAGAAAGTCGAAGAAGCGAAGCTTGTAAACTAGAAGACTACAAATGGGATGTAAGGAAAGCATAATGTCGAACATCACTAGCTGAATATACACTCAATCCTTCATAAGCAAATGGTAAGGTGGCAAGTCGCCATTGCCAGTCCCCAAAACCAGGCCCCGAAGCAGTCACAATACGCTTCAAAGAACCCCGAAGAGCCTCATCAAAAGACAACTCAGCCGTTTCAAAGAGAGGAGGTGGACAAGTGCGCAAAGCAAAGTAGAGTTTGGAAACTCCAATACACGCACGAAGAAGCAATAACTCACACTGAGGATCATTAAGCCTAGCAATAGCATCCATCAACACAATAGTCTTCGAAACAAGCTCCGGACCAACTCTTGACAGAAAGAAGAACTCGTACTAACGGGACCACCAAGTAACTTAACACCTTGCGTAGGCCGAGCAATATCCAGGGGAAAGACACCTTCAAGACGACTGCGTGGGTCCTCCGATGGCTAGAAGACCTCGGTCTTCTGAACATTCACGTGAAGACCTAAACGAGGACCCTCCTCTAAAATCATCTCCAGAACCTTACCAACCACCAAAGTATCACCAATGATGGTGCCATCGTCCAAGTACRAAGCCTGAAGAGATAGATCAAAAGAATCTCTGATTCGACACACCAACGGATGTAGAACCAAAGAAAAAGGCAAAGGGCCTAGGGGATCCCCCTACTGCACACCTTGACTAGACCATAAGGTATATATGCTTCCCATAATACAACCTCGCTGGAGAAGAGGAGCAGAATTCAACCCACCGCGAAAGAGTAGGACAATGTAGTCGAACCTCACCTAATAAAGCCGATCGATCGATTAAATTGAACACATTATGAAAATCCACCAATAACATGGAGAGGCCAACATTGGCCCCACGGGCCTCAACTAGACGATTGAGAGCATGGAGAATGGCCTCACCACTTGCCAGAACCCCAACTCCAAACTGAAGACCTCCTAAGTAGTTCCCTAAATGCGGACCTATCAAAGCTGCTCCGACCTTAGAAACAAGACACCTCCAAATAGTGCCCACAGCAAAAGGCCGAATACCACCGCTAGGCTTAAGAAGTGGCGTAAGAGGAGCACTAGCAATGTATCTTCCAAGTTCAGCAAGACACTTTCCAGCAAGAAACAGATTGACTACCTGAGTAATAGCATCCACCAACTCATCAGAAACAGCTATAGCAGCACCCCTCAAGCAATCCAAGAGTTGCTGAGCACGCAGGCCATCTCTACCGCATGAAGTACCAAGCGCGGAAAGCCCCTCATCTGCTCCAACACAACAGCGGAAGTAGCAACAAGGTGATGATCAACGGGGTATTCGGCAAGGTAGGTGCCGAAAAGGATGGGTGTTTCGCTTGCAAATCTGCAAGAGTAGCATCATTGTAAGGGGCAAGACCCGAGGACGAAAGCACTCTAACTGCGGCAGTGTAGTGTCCGTCAGAAATCTTTCTCTTGCATTGCCTAATATTACGCTCCGACAAATCATTCTGTTCATCAGCATCCAACAAAGGGGGAGACACACAATCCAACGTGTCCTTGACGAGTTGCATAGAACCACCAAGTTTGCCCCAAGAACGAATAGTAGAGGTGATACTCTCTTCTTGTCGTTGCCGCCTAATAGATGAGGAACACTCACGATTACTTGTCGGAGTAAATATTTTAAGGACACAAAGGGGTAACACGAGCAATTGTACCCAACAAGAAACGTCATCCGGTCTGCAAATCACCTTTTCAAGTGCACCTTTCAGAACTCGCAAAAAACCTAGCCGGCATTTGGGAAGGATGAATTTCACAAAACATAACCGCTTGGAAAATAAACGATCAAGGAGAGCAACATCAAAAGCAAATTGATGTTCACTAGGTGCACTAGTAGAAGGCATTTTGGAAGAAGGAGGTGGCGGTTTTTGAAAACCATCCCCAGAATCAGGTGGATCCACATACACAAGATTAGAACGAGTGCCATGTCGACACCTGGTACAAAGAGTATGTGTCTTGAAACAAGATCCACAAAGCCAAATCCCCATATGACGAAAAGTCACCTCAACAGCATTAAAGACAACCAAGTTGGTAGAAAGGGAATGTCCGGTTGTATCCTGTGAATCCGCACAACAATGACGATCCCGTAAGTGGGTAATCAGAGAACTCTTCCGCAACCCAATCCCACCACCATCCTTACACCCACTAAGACCCACAAAAGGGTAGTGGAATTTTCCCACGGACATGGTGAAGTGGTCCCAAATCACCAAACAAGGCCGCAAGACACACCAAAATACAACCGATATCGCCACCAACTTGCTGCAATCTTCCAAGAAAAAAGCATCCAAAACGCACAAGAAACCCTCACGAACAACCACCAAAGGCAGCCCCAAAACCACCTTGAGCCAACCCAAAGATGGAGTGTAACCAGCACGCACCTTAAATTAAGCAACAAATCAGCGGTATAAGTCGACCAAAACCGGCGCTGAAACAGCAACAGACGCCCTCAATTCCAATTGAAATTGTACTCAGAACTGCCCCAAAAGACTAGGCAGGAACCACAACTTAAGCACACCAGATCAGCCGACCAAAACCACCAAAAACACACCTTAGATGACCCCAAAGAAGCCTCTTGAAACCCACGACAACATGCCAGAAAACACGACCAGAATTGCAACCCAAAACAGCCCCGACAACACCCCTAAGCGACCAGAATTGCAGCCCAAAACAACCCCGACAACACCCAAACATAATGCAGAAGCCTCGACCTAACCACTCCTGAACCGCCGCCGAAACGCGCCTGAACAACCAAAGAAACGAGCGTGAATTGTCGTTGTAGCAGCCATGGAATAGAATAAAGGAAAACCCCTGTTGAATTGCGCTTGCCTCTAGCCTCCAAAACCCCGCCGCAGCTGCTCTCCGGGAGAAGCACCGTGATTCTGCAATCGTCCACCAATTGTCGCCGTAGTCGCTGTCGTCAAGGACAAGCCGTTGCAAACGTGCAATCGCAACAGACTCTCTCTCTCTCTCTAGAAATTTTGTATATTATTATTATATAAAACACCAAAACGTGATAAGCATTACAAGCAACAAAAAAGGACAAGTGATCTACAAGAAGTTGGAGGGGAGCCGAGATACAATTTGGGCCCCCACTCTTCTAGCAATAGCAAAGCCTATCCGACTGAAGATGTGAGCAGCTGCACGAGCCCCAATGTCCTGGGCCCTGGAGAACGTCTGGATCCGCTTCAGTAGCGCAACAGCTCCCTTATCTAATTCCCCCAAAGAAGAGAAGGAAAACGGAAGGAAACCATATTCAATTATCTTATTATTATTATTATTATTATTATTATTTTATTATTATTATTATTATTATTATTATTATTATTATTATTATTATTATTATTATTATTATTATTATTATTATTATTATTATTATTATTATTATTATTATTATATTTTGTGAATAGTAGAATAGTATTAGTTGTGACTGTGGTGATAAAAGAAAAGGCAAGATGGTATATGTATAAGCTACTAAGTATTTTGTCTAGCAAGTGGGAGGCTGGAATTTGGAGTCTTATATTACAATAATATTTATTTAAATATTGTTATGACCATTTTGAGGGGAGTTTAGAAGGCCTTAGCATGAATGGAGAGTAGCATGTGTGGTTACTAGTTAATATGGGACCATGTCACAATTTGAGCATTAGAGGAAATGACTTACGTGGGCGATATCTATCATGTGTTGGAAATTTGGAATCGCCTTTTGGTAGCAGTATGAAATGAACTATGGATTGATATATGTTCAAGGGATCTTTTGGTGGCACAGTACATTTAGGGCTTGCTGGCTTTCTTATGCTCTGAAAACGTTTTGCATAGGCTACAATCTATTCTGCCATATGGTGGTGTCTGGTGTGGTAATTGACCTCAATGCTAATGGTTCTCTAGGTTCAACAATGAATGAAGCTGTGGTCATGATCCGATCCGATCCGATCCGATCCCGAGCTGTCGTGTGTCTATGTTTATGTATGATTAAAACACTGCACCTTGGTAGTGGCTGTCGTATAACTTCATGTATTTATGTTGGGTGCAGCCTGTGAAAATATGGAAACAGCTCCAAGTTTCCATGCCTATGGTTTCGCTAAAATATTCTGGAAGCAGATCGATGCTTGTAATTCTTGTAAATCATGCAGCTCTTGCTACTGTTTTATCGGCGACTGTTGTAGATTGTTTATTTCTTCTTATTTTGTAATCTATATTTATATGATCAGTCAATGTATACTGAAAATTGTAATATGCTATTGTGGAGTTCAAATCAAGATACATTTCGCAAATCTCAATTTGGCAATCTATAGCGCAGCATTTCTTGCGGTTATTATTGTAATTTAAACATTGTTTTCTTGGTGCTAATCATTGTTATGGTACGGTTTTTACCAAAGGAAATTGATCAAAACCAAGCTAATAGCAGAGAAGAATTTGAGAATCAAGAGAGAAAGGAGAGAATGAAGAGAGAATGAGATAGTAAGGAGAATATTGATATTAATGTCTGATGATTACAATTGTGATGATCATCCTATATTTATACAATAAACTAATTTAATCCTAGTTTAAACAAATGCTAACATTTTGGCTGGAATGTTAGTTAATGGATATTCTCTCCTAATTACTTGATATAATACCATAACATACCCTCCCCTTTAAAAGACTTGTCCCAAGTCTTTTAATTGACAACAAAAGAGGGATATTTCTGCTCAAAGTCCTGTGCACTCACCCAAGTAGACTCATGTTCATCATAACCTTTCCACTCGATCAGATATTGAGTAATTGCTTGATTTTGTTGCTTCACAAACCTCCGTTGTAAGATCTTCTCAGGCTGTAAGGTAGATGGATCCTGCTGCTGGAACCAATGTGGTATGTGTGCTGCTATAGGCAATGTGCCATGGAATTTCTTCAAAAGAGAAACATGGAAAATGTCAGGAAACTGAGCTTTTGCGGGGAAGTTCAACTTGTATGCAACATTACCAACTTTCTTCTCAATCTGGAATGGGCCATAATACTTGAATGCCAGCTTCTTATTATCTCTGAATTCCACAGACTGCTGTCTATATGGCTGCAACTTGATCCAAACCCAATCCCCTGACTCAAAGGACCTTTCAGTTATGTTCTTATCAGCTTGAGACTTCATTCTTGCTTGTGCCTTTGTAAGATGAAACTTAAGAATTTGAATCAAACCTTCCCTTTTTGTCATTGATCTGTCACCTCATCATTGCTAGACACCCCAGGAAGATATGGCAAATGAAGTGGAGGTGGTTGATTATAAACCACTTCATATGGGGGGGAGTTATGTGGCAGTAGAGTAATGAGTATTATACCACCAATCAGATTGAGGATGATATGCACTAGGCATAAGCAAATCAGTGGCATGCAAGGTGAATAAAGCCTTCCAGAAGTTGCTAAGAAACACTGCATCTCTATCACTCACTATACTTCTAGGCCAACCATGAAGCTTTAAGATATTATCCAAATAGGCTTGAGCTACATTCACAACAGTAAATGGATGTTTAAGAGGCACAAAGTGTTCATACTTACTCAACCTGTCAATAACCACAAATATAACCTCAAACCCTGCTGATTTAGGAAGCTAAGTCCTGTGATAAAATCCATGCATACTAATATCAATCCACACTTCTCTGGGAATTGGAAAGGGTTGAAGTAATCCAGGTGTGGCAACATGATCATACTTAGAAGCCTAGAAAACCTTGCAATTCCTGATGTACTGGCTAACCTCCCTACTTAGACCCTTCCAAACAAACAACTACTTAATTCTCTTTGTGGTTAGCTCCCTGCCTGAATGCCCACTCTCAGGTGCTGCATGCAACCAGTCTAAAATAAGTAGCTTCAAGTCATGAGCATGGCCAATCACAAGCTTCCCCTTTTTCCTTAATAAGCCACATGTAAGCTTATAAGTCATGAATTCCTCTATGTCTTGTAATTCTTCAATAATAGTGATCAGATTACCATCCAAATGATAGCTAGATTTGATCTTAGTAACTAAATCAACTGAGATGATTGACATGGCCAGGCATAGAATCTCAGATCCTCTCCCTCTAGAGAATGCATCAGCTACCTTATTCTCACTACCACTTTTATATTGTATCTCATAACCAAAACCCATGAGTTTGGAGAGCCAAAATTGCTGAAAAAGGGTTGAGATTTTCTAGTCTAGTAACCATTTTAAGCTCTATTGATCTGATTTGATGATAAAATGGCCTGTAGACGAATATTGACCCCACTTTTGCACAACAGACACCAAAGCAAGGAGTTCCTTCTCATAAACTGACAGCCTTTTCCATTTAAGGCCTAGAGTTCTGCTAATAAAGGCTATAAGGTTCCCTTGCTGCATTAAAACAACCCCAATACCAGTAGAACATGCATCTGTCTCCACAATGAATGGTTGTTGAAAGTTAGGTACATCCAGGACTGGAGAAGAAATGAGAGTTGTTTTCAAAGTTTGGAAAGCTTGTTCTACAACATCAGACCATTCAAAGGCTGACTTCTTTAATAAATCATGCAGAGGTCTTGCAATGATGGCATAATTCTTTATAAACCTTCTATAATAACCTATTAAACCCAGGAAACTTCTGAGTTCCTTTACAYTAGTAGGAACTGTCCACTTTGATACTGCTTCAATCTTTTTGGGATAAATTTCCACCCATTGTCCAAATATAAAGTGACCCAAGTATTCCACTTTATCCATAATGAAGGTACACTTACTTTCTTTGATATGCATCTGATGTGCCTTCATAAGTTCAAACACAGCCMTTAAATGGCACCAATGATCTGCAAAAGTCTTGCTATACACCAAAACATCATCAAAGAAGACAAACACACAAAACCCGAGCAATAGCTTGAATACTTGTTTCATCCAAGCTTGGAAGCTTGCTGGAGCATTTGTAAGCCCAAAGGGCATTACAAGAAACTCAAAATGCCCACTATGAGTTTTAAAGGCAYTCTTGAAAACATCATCATGATGCATTCTAAGTTGATGATAGTCAGCCCTCAAGTCCAATTTGGTGAACACAGTAGCTRCAGCTAGTTCATCAATGAGTTCCTCAACAACTGGAATTGGAAACTTATCCTTAATTGTTCTTTTGTTCAACTCCCTATAATCAATGCACAACCTCCATGTMCCATCCTTTTTACCAATTAAGACCGCCGGGGAAGCATATGGACTGGAACTGTTTTGAATGATCCCCCTATCCAGCATTTTTTGGACAAGTTGCTCAATGACATCTCTCTGTTTGAGAGGATACCTGTAAGGCCTGATATTTACAGGCATTGCATTAGGGACCAATGGGATTCTGTGATCATGTACCCCTCTCAAAGGAGGTAAATCCATTGGATCTTCAAAGATCATGGAATATTTTGTCTTAAGTGCAGCAAGTTCTGTGGGAACTAATGTTGGAGAAGAAAGTTTCAGAAGACTTGGTYCAAATGGAGGTGAATACACATGCAGAAGGCATAATTAAGAAGCATGAATCAAAATCTTATCAGAAGGGCTAGTTTTCATAACTTGCAGCTTCTTAGGCAATATACCCTTTAGGATAATTGGTTCTCCCTGAATATCAAACTCCATGCATAATTCTGCAAAATCCCACTTGATTTCACCAAGAGTTCTTAACCATTGTATTTCCAAAACCATATCACAAATACCCAGAGGTATCAACATTAATTTTGCAGAAAATGGCATAGTATTCATAGTCTAAGTGAGATTAGAACACTTGTGATTACATTCCAATTGACTACCATCAGCTACAATCACTGCTTGGGAAGGCATGCTTTCAATGTTGCACCTTAGAATCTTAGCCAGTTCCAAATCAAGAAAATTATGTGTAGACCCTGAATCTATCAAAATATGTAGTTGATGACCCTACTGCCATCCCAAAACCCTCATATTGTAAAAAGATTGATTGCCTGAGAGTGCATGGACTAAGATATGTGGCTCAGGTACTGGAGAAGATAGTTTTAAGGGAAGTTCAAAGATATTAAGGTCTTGGATTGTGTTAAGGTCAGAAGAAATTGGTACAAGTTCTGATGTTGGTTCAACAGGTGGGGTCTCAACCATTAACAGTTTAGATTCCCTAAATGGACACTTGTGATTCTTTTCCCATTTCTGATCACAGTAATAACAAAGTTCTTTGGCAATCTTTTGTGCTTTAACATCAGCTGGAATATATGGGTATTGTCTCTGGTTATACATAACAATAGATTGGGGTAATTTTTGTGGTGGAGTGGGTAGTAATGGTGGTTTGGAGGAAGAAGGTATCAACTATAGTGGTTTTGGGTTAAAAAACAGGCTGGTCAAAAGTTCTGGGTGGCCTTGGTTGAAGTTGGTAGGCTTGGTGTTGTTCTTGAAGCCAGGCATGCTCAATAGCATCTGAGATGGTGGTGGGTTTGAATGCCTTAACCGTAGACTTAATGGTAGGTTTAAGTCCCCCAAGGAAACTAGCAAGCAAGTACTCATCAGACAAGTAATGACCATTTTGCATCAACACTGATCTCAAGTGCTCAAAAGAATCAACATATTCTTCCAGTGAACTAGTTTGCATAAGCTTATTAAACTATTCTACTACCATATTACTATTTTCTGCCTTAAATCTTGCAGCKAAATAAAAAATGAAGTCATCCAATAATCAACTTGATTTCTTGCAGACAAATAACTAGTAACCCAATTATCAGCTTTATCKAACATATGTAAAGATGCCAAATTGACTTTCTGATTAGRAGGAATATGACAAAGATCAAAGTATCYATTACATTTCTTAATCCACATTCTTGGGTTATTTCCATCAAATTTGGGGAATTCTAACTTTGGATTCAAACCCTGTCTTTTGAAGTTCTGAACCATACTCACAGATGAATCAGAATCACTATGATGTTGTCCATCTTTGATTTCTCGAAGCAATTCCATCATTGATTCCATACTCCTAGCCTGTTCTGCAATCTTCTACTCCAATGATTTTACTTGTTCTTCAATAGATGCCATTTTTCTGGTCTTAGGAGCCAAAGTGTAATTATATCATTCAAGAAGAAGGGTTTTTTGAATGTTGGTTGTGAGATTTAAATCAAACAGTTGGTAGTACTCGTACAAAAACGTCTATTTGTGTCGCACCCTAAACCCCTATTTGCGTCGCAATTAGAGGCGACGCAAAATCCCTCGACGCAAATGAGGCTAAAGCTATTTGCGATTAGCTATTTGCGTCGCACCGTATAAAAGTGCGACACAAATAGCTAATCATTTGCGTCGCACCGTATAAAAGTGTGACGCAAATAGCTAATCATTTGCGTCGCACATTAGCCTAAAGTGCGACGCAAATAGGTATTCTTGAACTCGGAAAGAGATCTATTTGCGTCGCACTTTAGGTTAAGGTGCGACGCAAATAGCTTAATATATGAATATGATGTTTAACTATTTGCGTCACACTTTCATTTAAGGTGCGACGCAAATAGCTTTAATTTTTTTTTTAAAAATATATTCACAGTAGCTGATCCTCTATACAAACTTATGTACYATACYCAATAATAAAAATACACCAAGATTTTTGGCATRATATCGCCAAATAATCTACCAATACATAAGAAGAACKTATATCACCTCTTGCCAATGAATCAAGTACCAACATGCAATAAAAACCAAAATAATCCAAGTACCAACATTATACAAATAAATTAACATAGTTGAGCAAAAATTTCGGTAGCATTTCCTTTGTAATTTGACACCCCCCTATAAATAATGGGATAATTGTACCTGTCCACAATATACAATATAACCAACACCAATGTTTGGCACCACATCACCAAAGAAAATGATCAACAATTTTTCCATTTCAATTTGAACTAACTCCCACAAAGTTTTCCATGGCTGTCTCTTATACACATCTAGATGTGTATAAGAGACAGGACTCCAATAGCTTTAATTTTTTTTTATATATTCACAGTAGCTGATCCTCTATACAAACTTATGTACAATACGCAATAATAAAAATACACCAAGATTTTTGGCATRATATCGCCAAATAATCTACCAATACATAAGAAGAACATATATCACCTCTTGCCAATGAATCAAGTACCAACATGCAATAAAAACCAAAATAATCCAAGTACGAACATTATACAAATAAATTAACATAGTTGAGCAAAAATTTCGGCAACATTTCCTTTGTAATTTGACCCCCCCCCCATAAATAATGGGATAATTGTACTTGTCCACAATATACAATATAACCAACACCAATGTTTGGCACCACATCGCCAAAGAAAATGATCAAAAAAGTTTCCATTTCAATTTAAACTAACTCTCACAAAGTATTCCATGGTTCTCAAAACAAACAAAAACGTCAAATTCTACCAACTTTCCAACAAGCCGAATTTGAACATAATTCCCAAAAAATCATCACATTCCAATCCATAATAGGGAATAGTAGCTAGTAAACTCAAGTTTCCAACATACTTGAATATATCATATTAAACTATATAACTTAATACTAAAATTCTTCAATATTACAAACAAAGTATTCAGCAAATCTTTCACGAACTTCATTAATCTCTTCATCCGAGTACGGTTTTGTTCTTGCATAATCCTACAATAATTAAATTATAGTACTAGAATTAGTAATATTTCAATAATGTATTTTTCATAGKCCTACAAGCAAATTAAAGTAGTACATAAAAAAATTTAAAATATTTTTAAAATATATCTACCAAATATGCTATATAGTATGTAGAAAAGAACACATACCACAATTAAATTCTCACTATCATTGTAACTCTCGGCAATTTCAATCATGTAGCGGATAACATAATAGCCACATTCTCGTCCTCCTAATTGTTGAGCACACTAGAAAACTTTAACATATATTATTCTCATGGGAACATTAAAGAAAGCGATAAATAAAAAATTCACATATATATTTGTATATAATCAAAGTTAATGATACCTGCGCATTTTTCCAAGTCAACTTGACTCTAGATGAATGTTCTCCAACCGCTTTGAAGTTTCGAAAAGCACTAAATAGAAAGCCAAAAATTAATCCGCAAATAAATTAAACAAATTTATAATTGAAAAACAAAACACTATTGCGGGAAATATATAAAGTTCCTCTGCCACTATTCGTTGCACAATGCTAGCTTCGGGCCTAGCGGGATTCAATGTTTTCCCTTTTAAGTTACCCATATGACGTTCAAAAGGCCACATGGATCTCATACAAACTGGGCCACAAAGTTTAATTTCATGTACAAGATATATCACCAAATGAGGCATGAATGCATGATGTCGAAAAATGATGGTGGAAAGTACATTTCAAATTGACACATTGTTTCGATGATATCAGCTTGCAAGTCATCTAAAATTTGTSGATCAATGACCTTACTTGAAATGGTCTTGAAAAAGAAACAAAGCTTTTGATAGTGTATCTTACTTCCGGAGGCAATATTCCTCGAATTGCAATGGGCAACACATGTTCCATGATGATATGASAATCATGAGATTTCAAACCTACCAACTTCAAGTCTTTCATTGATACAATCCTTRGAAAATTGGATGAGTATCCAGATGGAACTTTCAAGTCATGCAAAGACTTGAAAAAGCTTTTCTTCTCTTCTTTAGATAAGGTGTAGCAAGCTGGTGGAAGGTAGTAGCATTTTCCATGCTCTTGAGGCGCTAACTCCACTCGACCCATAGCAGCCATGTCTCTTCTTGCATTCAAACCTTCTTTTTTTTGCCAGGCATATTTAACAATGTCCCAACAATAGCATCGAAGACATTTTTCTCGATGTGCATCAAATCAAGGCTATGTCTTACATCTAAATCTTCCCAATATGGGAGATCCCATAATTTTGACCTTTTCTTATACAAGTTCTTTTTATCACCATTGAAAGGCTTTCCGAAAAATGGTTTCAATGTCTTTCACTTTCTCATAAACCTCTTTTCCTCGTAAAGGAAGACGAGCAACACCTTTCTCAACTTTACCATTGAATGCCTTTTTGTTTTTGCGTAATGGGTGGTCTATAGGAAGCCATCTACGATTCACGATATATACATTCTTCCCACTATGCTCTAGCCACAACTTAATCATGTCATCCTGACATATTGGGCATGCCTTTTCCCTTTGACCTTGTACCCCGAKAAATTTCCATAAGCTGGAAAGTCATTAATGGTACAAAAAATCATGGCACYTAAAGTGAAATTTGTTTTAGTGTATGCATCAAACACAGAGACGCCATCCTTCCATAGTAATATCAAATCTTCTATGAGTGGTTCTCGATACACATCAATATCATTCCCGGGTTGTTAAGGGCCAGAGATTAGAAGTGACATTGTAATGAACCTTCGTTTCATGCATAACCACGGAGGCAAATTATAAAGTGTTATAAGGACAGGCTTACTACTATGTTGGGTACTAAGTGTTCCAAATGGGTTAATCCCATCAGTGCAAAGACCAAGTCAGAGATTCCTCACTTCATCCTTGAAGAATTTGCACTTTCGATCAATGTTCCTCCGTTGTGGAGAATCAGCCGGATGTCTAAGTTTTCCATCTTTTTTTCTTCCTTTATCATGCCATTGTAATAACTCTATAATCTTTTCATTCGAGAAAAAACACTTAAATCTTGGAATTATTGGAAGATACCAAACAATCTTTGCAGCAGAATTGTTCTTTCTTACCCCTGAACTTGTCTCCTTCTTGTTATAATGGGACAATCCACATTTTGAACATTCATGCAAATCTTTAAAATCATTTCGGTATAATATGCAATCATTTGGACATGCATGTATCTTTTCATACCCCATGCCAAAAGGGCACAAAAACTTTTTCGCTTCATAGTTAGAACTCGGCATTTCGTTCTTCTTGGGTAGCATATTTTCCAAGAGGTTTAACAAATCTGTGAAGCTCTTGTCGGTCCAACTATGCTTGGCCTTCAAGTTGAATAACTTTAATACCCCAGAAAGTTTAGTGAAAGTCTCACAACCAGGATACAAAGGCAGCGTGGAAGCATTCACAATACTTTCATATACATAGGGTTGGTCATTGATATCACCTTCAACATTCTCCATCATCTGTTCCACCCTGTCCTTTTCATATTCATTATCATCACCTTCTTCCTCTACCTTGCCTTCCATGTTTTCAGAAGGATTCATAGTAGAACCATACTCATTAGTGGTCTCCCCATGATCCAAAGCCTCACCATATCATGTCCATGTTGTATAGTTACTCTTAAACCCACGACAAACTAAGTGGTCCTTAATTTCATCAATAMCACGAAAACCTCTAGCATTATTACAATCTCTACAAGGACAAAGAATTAAGTTTGACCCATTTCGTGATTGGTGATCAGTGGCAACCTGACAAAATTCGTGTACCCCTTCTACAAACCTTAAGGATAATCGATTACTATTATACATCCAACTTCGATCCATATTCAATCGCTGAGGAATAAAACAAACAATCTAATATTACAATACTACATTTGTTCATGTAATTAGGACTGTACACCGGTCCAGAATCGGATCAGACCGGTGGACCGGATTTTCGAATTTTGACGGACCTGGACCGGACCGAAAGGGGTATATTTGGGACTTGGACCGGACCTGCCGGTTCCGGTCCGGTTCGGTTTTTGACCGGTTAGGACCGGTTAGCTTATTCTTGGAAGATAATAAATCTGGAATTTCCGTATTGACTCCTTTACACAACTACATCAAACCACAAGTAACAATCATGTCATGTTCAATCAATTAATATTCTGCTTATTTATTTATCAAGTGAAGTAACAATACTAATAATAAAAAAAATACATAATAATAAACATATAAACATATATCATATAAAAGTAATCAGAATTATTACAAGTATAAAATTAGAATTGAGAATTATTACAACTTACAAGTATAAAATCAGAATCAAGTATAAAATTGATATAATCAGAAAATCATATATCGTTTTCTATATATTATAATCATAATTATTACAACTTACAAATATTGCTATATTCATAATCTTTATATTAATAAACATATAATCAGAAAAATAATTAGGAGAGACCGGTTCAGAAATATAATTAATTATAATCACTAAATCAAAAATATAATATAATCAGAATAAAACATATAATAAACATATAATTAGAGATTAATAAACAAATAGAAAACGAAATTAAAAAAAACATATCAACATATAAACATATAAACATATAAAATTGAGAATTGAGTAATAATCAATACTAATCAGAAATTCAGAATAACATATAGAATTGAGAATTGAGTAAATAATAATCAGAATTAAACCCAAAAATAAACAAAACTTACTTACTTAGATCTGGAGGAGACGAGTGGACGAGTGAAGGCTATGGAGTCGTGGAGGAGTGGGCCGAGTGGAGGAGTGGGCAGAGGCGGCAGAATGGCGGAGTGTGGCTGGCTGGCAGCACCGTAACAGGTGGCCGAGTGGGCATAGACGCAGAGTAGGCTGAGCAGCGAGAGGGAGAGCGAGATGAGAGGAAGGGTTTTAGGGTTTGTGAGAGGTGAGAAGTCAATATGTCAAATGAATGGGCTATGGGCTTTGTTAGTTTTGTTTCCCAAAAACCAAAAAAAATAATCAAAATATTTAGGATTATCGGGTCACCAGTCCAGACCGGCGGACCACCGGTTTTTACCCGGACCGGACCGGCGACTCGGAATCCCTATTTTACGAGGACCGAAGACCGGACCAGTGGTACAGGGCTGGTCCGGTCCCGGTCTCGGTCCGGTCCAAATCGGTCCAAATTCCGGTCTGGACCAGTTCATGAACACCCCTACATGTAATCATCACATCAATTTGGAACTAATATATTGTAATATTGTATTGGCTTCTTTTAATATTCTATGTCATATAACAAATAAATTCAAATGTTTCCACTACATTATAATATTTATATATCACACATTATAATATATGAATGAAATTAGGTGCACAGTTTCAAAGTAGCAAAGAGATTATATTACTTGTTGACATTTTTTTTATTCATTTGGTTGTTACTTCTAGGATCATTGGCAATTAAGGGTGTTCATGAACCGGTCCAGATCGGAATTTGGACCGGTTTGGACCGAACCGGCCCTGTACCACTGGTACGGTCTCCAGTCCTCGTAAAATAGGGATTCCGGGTCGCCGGTCCGGTCCGGGTAAAAACCGGTGACCTGGTAATCCTAAAAATTTTGAATTTTTTTTTTAGTTTTTAGGAAACAAAACTAACAAAGCCCATAGTCCATTCATTTGACATACTGACTTCTCACCTCTCACAAACCCTAAATCCCTTGCTCTCATCTCGCTCTCCCTCTCACTGCTCAGCCTGCTCTGCGCCTCTGCCCACTCGGCCACCTGCTACGGTGTTGCCAACCAGCCACACTCCGCCATTCTGTCGCCTTTTCCCACTCCTCCACGGCTCAACAGCCTCCACTCGTCCACTCGTCTCCTCCAGATCTAAGTAAGTAAGTTTTGTTTTTTTTTGGTTTAATTCTGATTATTATTTACTCAATTCTCAATTCTACATGTTATTCTGAATTTCTAATTATTATTGATTATTACTCAATTCTCAATTTTA
>SNQN01007945.1:17007-27496 GCA_008642245.1 Bassia scoparia | reverse complement strand
ACATTGGGAGTGCAGCTGCCCCCTTGCCCACCCCCCTCCCTCTGCCTCTGACAACACGACACGACTACTAGGTCTATTTCCTTGTGAATTGTAACTTTGTGAGTAGTCCCAATAAAAACTAGCTCGGTCCAACCCACACAATTGCACGGTGCACTTATTCTCCAGCCTAATGCCAAGGCTCGACTCAACCTAGCATATTTGTTGGCTTCATTCACAATTACTATTGGTTAGATCCTAGGACCATGTAATTTTTTTTGCATGAAAACCCCCCAAATCCCCCATGCACATTACACCTTTTTCCTTATTTTTCTTTCTTATTTCTTCTTTGTTTTTTAATACCTTTTAATTTATTTTATCTATTTTATTGCTCTTTTTGTACACATTTTTTTCCAAGTTTTTTCCCAACAAAACAAATTTGTTTGAAATAATTTATAAATTCACAATATCATACAATTTTTTCCCATCATTTTCTCTCTCCTAACATTTTCTTTCTTATTAATTCATTCCCCCATTTGAAGCTCTTTTTTTCTATACTTCGAAGTTCAAATACTTCACTATTGATTCATAATATTTCTATAGTTTGAATACTTCACTATTCCATTTTTTTTATTTCTTAGTGTGTATTTTTGTAATTTAAAACAAAAATGTATGTACTAGTTTTTATTTCAATGGTTAGTACAATAGTAAAATATTCGGTTTATTATTTAAAATTTTCAACATTTCATGTGCAACATTCAGTTTATGATTATCACTCTCGAGCATTTTGTATTCAATATCGAGTTTTTTCTGGATTTTTGAGTAAAATAAGTTTATAATTCTTTAAAGTAAAATAAAAATTGAATTTGAATTTGAATTGTGAAGAAATATTGTGAATGAATAAATGTATTGTGAAATATTCAAATGATAATGTTTAAAGGTACTCATAACAAGAGTGGAAGACAATAACAAGAGAGAGAAAAAACAATAAAAATGAAATAAAAACAAAAGGTTGAAAAAATAAGCAGTATTTAAAAAATTGAAAAAGAGAGGTAAAAGTTGAAAAACAAGAGGAAAAAAAAAAGAAAAGTTGGGCGGTTATCGCAGTACGTGTGAGTACAGTTTTTTTGGGGATGTGATGTAGTTTTACATGGAACCAAGGTATACCCAACAATTTGCGCTTAAGGAGAGAAAAATATTAGAGATGGTCCACAAAGCCRGTTTCATTTTATTAAGGGGTTGATTAAGATTTTTTGGCTCGTAAGTAAGTTCATCCCGCACACTTAGGCAAAATTTCCACCGAAACTTACCCCAAACCTCGGTCTGGTCGACACTTTGASCACCTTTACTTATGAAGTTTGAGCGCCAAACATAAAATTGATTTAGACTTGGTTGGTTCCTATGTGAAATTGGTTTCGTCTAGATATTATCTATTATGATCGACCTATTACCTAATGGGTATTGATTAAATTTTTATGGAAGCGAGCAATTACGTAGCAATCAATTCCAAGCATCGTTCTTGGCACAATTCTATAGTGCATTAGCTTTATGAAATAAGTTATGGTTAACCTTACAAATTTTGAATTTTTTTCACAAAATTGCAAATTGGATCAAAAATTACCAATTTGCTTTGGTTTGCAAACTATTCTCCAATCTACAGTCCACGTAGGATCTAGAGAAAATTATTTTATATATTTTTAAAATCTAGTGCAAAATTGCTATCTCAAATAGCGTTTTGTTTTAAAAACGRTGGTTTAAAAAGCGTTTTACACTTTTACACATGATTGTATCTTAGCCAATAGTTGTGTTAAAATCGTTATCTAAGATAACGATTTTGTCAAGTAAGGCGCTCTCTGGAATAACGTTTTTTAAAAGATACAAATTACCTAAGATTTGCTTTCCTTTTAAACAGTTAGCAAAGCAGAGAGTTGGGCACAGATCAGCAGCATATAGCATCATCACCACATGCAGGAACCACCTCACACAATTCACCGAGAAGGCAGGTCCATCACTAACATGCAGTTGCCTTAAGCGAACTGCTAAATCTACAGTGCAGGACATTCAGTCGCTATAGGGCACCGCCAAAATTCCCGAGCTGCACACCATCTGCAATTCACCGGAATCCGTGCGCAGAAATCACTGCAATACAATCATCCCGCAACAACGCCAGGTAGAAACGTAAGGGACGAGCCCCAATCATTCCGAGGGAACGGGCGTTTTCCAACACGAATATCATGCAATGCGATCAATTCAGTGACACATAATAGATTCGCGTTCAATATGCCCGATCTTTGACTTACATATTGGCTAGAACTAACGCTGCTCGAACATCTTGTCGCCAGCGGATCAAGCACAATGGACATCCGGTTAGGTGCAGCGTGCGGAAGACCTTCCTTCGCGCAGAGCCTCGGCCAGGCTGACAGCATCTGCTGGTTCGTGATCAATAATGCAAGCATTAGCATCACCAGATTGGAAGACAACTGGCAATAGTGCTCACATCCAGCAAGGGTTCCACGAAAGAGACTTAACAGGTCAGCCGTCAGGAGTACTTAGCCGATAAGGAACGAGAGAACGTCTATGACATAATATGGGAACTACTATGTCTATTAATACCGTCCGCATATATTCGATATAGTTGCATCAGAAGCTGCTGCACTTACACGTGAGGTTTCAGTTCTTAGCACCATGTCAATAGTGGGGTTTGCACATATCGCACACTTCCAAGCACACACTGATCGCGCTATGAGAGAATCGCATCTATATCTCCCCACTATGATCCGAGAAAGATAGCTCTCAGTATTAAACGGAAACGTCTGCAATGCTGGAGCGTGGCACACACTTCACACTTGCCCGCGGCTAAATCACACGAACAGCAGCACCACACCTCTTCGGGATCTTATCACAGAAGCTCATCCCTTCCAACCTGGTACCGATTAGCCCACCGGCACAGCATTGCGTCCAGCATGCCTGCAACGATAAATCCAAAGCACAAACATGCTTGGTCTCACGATGCGTCCGTAAAGACAGAATCCAGCAAAAGCATCTTCGGGTTATGATCTCCGTAAACTGAAAACAACACCAACAGGCAGACACCGGATTAGTTCGGGTCTTATGGTTTCTCCCGCTACAAAGTGTTGGTGAATCCATCGAGAACTCTGACATAAATGAAGACGCACTAACTTAGCGCCCATGTAGCAATCATACTCTCTACAGCGCTTAAGATCTTCACCACTAGAACGTTCGTCCAGATCTATCTCCGGGTTGTGGATCTTCTCTCCGCTCCTTTAAAGGGCGCCTTCTAAGGACAGAGAAGTATCCTCTCAGAGGCTGCTAGCTTCATACGCGGAGGTAATTGCGAAACTGGACCTTTTGCGCTCGCAAAGACACATCGAGACGAAAGGCTGAAGCTCTCGGTCAGGCATCCTTGCCCTTGCCTGTCCTAGCCAGCAGGCTGTCTTTCTCACAGCCGGAGAGGTCCTGGGCAGCCATAGTCACATGCACCACTCGGCAGCGAACCATAATATTGCCCCGTCATATATCCTGGCACACACACAGATGGCACTAAGCTCGGGGATCCCGAAAGACATCTGTATCCCAGTCATGAAAGGCAGAGAGAAGGGAAGGGCGAACCAGGTAGGGTCAAGGAAACATACCGAGATCTCCCAAGGAGAGCGGAATGACGGAGCGAGCATTACATCAGCTGACAGCCGCATAAAGAGCCAATCCAATGGAAAGTACACACGGACGAGGCTGGGGCAAATAACGCGGTACAAAAGGAACAAGGTAAAAACAATTTGTTTTCAGGTACGCAAAAAATAGTCGGAAAAGGGTACTACAAGAGAGGGAATAAGGTACCGAACGCTCGAGAGGTGCCAGGCAAGCACCCGAAAATAGAAGTGGTCGATATCACACTAACTTTCGTCTACGAGACTATCGTCTCTGTCAGACACGTAAAGTGCAGGCCGAGCTCATGATCGTGGGCAATCACCCAGGGAGAGACGCATGGAAAGCAGGTCCTGGCAACTAAAATGGCGTCTCCCTAAACGTAGCTACTATACGTCGTGGGAGATAAGGCCACTGTGGGGAAGTAGCCGCTCCAAAGCAGTCTCATGCAGTTACTGCGATTTGCAGAAGGTCAGAAACCAGGATGACACTCCATCATGTAATGTCTAGAGGCCAAACCAGATGGAATAATGGAGAGGCGGGAGATGGGCTGCGGTAACCGGGAAATTGATTGGGCAGAGTGCCATGCTGTTGAAGTGAGCAGTTGCGGCGTAAGGCTCAAAAGGCAAGGGCATAAAATGCTTTCCCTTTCGGTTTTTCCAATGAGGTTTCAAAGGTTTTCCAAAAGGTTTTGTTCACAAGTATAGGCTATCGTCTCATGCTTTTTTGATGTTCCATTCAGTGACCGTTTGGAGAAATTGTGTGTCGAAACATGTGTAACTGTCTGGATATCGTGCTGCAGGACTTCGATTGAAATGGATAGTGTATTTCTGGATATGTTGGTTCTAATGTGATGCCAATGAATGTTGCTAATGTTTAAATACGCAGAATAGCAGAAAATAATGAAAGGAAATTAAAGAAATGTTGCACTGCTGCGCAGAACTTCCGAAGGAGTAGGAAATACCCTGAAACCTTTATTATCTGTATTACGAGATACTGAGGAGAGACAGCACGTCTGCAGACGAAGTGGGAAGAGCACGCAAGGTCCGGTGGGAGATTAGGAATAGAAGCCTCGGAGAGAAAAGTCAAAGCGAAAATCAAGTCAAGTGACGCTGACTCTGGCAGAACCACACGCACTGAACACTCTCAGCCATTCGGATTTCATGCAACTGAAGGCATATGTTTCCCCTGTGTCTTCATCTCTTGGCCTCTTCCCCATCACTGTCGACAGACACCACTCACAACCTTCCTCTACCTTGTCACAGAGGGATCCACCTGTACTGGAGCGTGACCACTGAGGCCACGCGACACTGAGACACAAGGACACACCACCGTAAGACAAACCGCCCCCTTCACTAGGAGAGGGGGCTCTCTCTGCAGTGGTGGGGGAGATGGTACTTCGGAGAGCTCCAAAATCAGGCAATCCTGAGCCTGCTTCTGGTAGACCTGAAGGCGAACCAGAGAAGATCCCCTCCACCCAGTGGAAGTGGAGCTCTTGGCCTTTCAGCCTGGGGAGTGTTGTAGAGATTCAGCCCTCGGTGGTTCTCTCCTCTGAGGCCCCTGGGAGGCACCAGAGCCTGGGTGGCCTCCACGCTCCTGAAGTACTGCTAGACATAGTGATGTGGTGTTGTCAAAATCTCTGAGTCCAGGGACAGCTAGTTGGGCTCCGCACCAGCTGGCCAAACTCCTCAATGTCGATCCAGGTTGGCAGGTCCAACAATCTGATCCTCAAAGACAACAGACTCGAGGACCGGATACGAAGCTTACCAGATGGGGCTCTCAAAGTTCAAGAACTGACACAGGCAATATCGCCCAAAGCTTCACGTGCAGCAAGAAACATAAGACAAAGCATGGTTAGAGCTATTAAGGCGCAAAAACAGTTGTAAAAAGATTGTACAATGTCAGGGAAGAAGGTACAGATTAAGTGAAAAGGACGTCTCTGGCAACAGCATTCTGGCTCGCCAACCCACCAGCTGCCAGGTAAAGTCCACCTTCAACCAGGTTCAAAATGGGGGGCAACCAGTGTTTTGGGGTGGGGCTCCTACCCTCTTGACTACCCAAAAGCTGAAACCACTCGAAGGTGGTCTTCCGTCCTGTCAGTAGTGAGACAGCCTGGGGAAAGGCGCTTCCTCTCAAGAAGCTTGTATCCGGTAAACTCAGCTGGCGCTGGATAAGTAAGGGTGCTTCTCGTGCAAAGGTAGACGCCAACCAACCCATCGTGCACTGCTTTAAACCACCAACAGAGGATAGGAGGTCCGTAGGATCATTGCACCCCGCTCCAACTCCAGAAGAGGGACTAGCCAGTTGATTTGGGTCCCCTGTATGCCTTAAGCCCAGAACAGAGTCCGAACACCCTGGTGGACACCCAATTCCAGGAATTGGCAGACCACAGATGAAGCAATAACCGCTGCCACGCACTAGGAGCCGTTGGACAGGGCTACCCTCACACTCAGTAGCTCAACAGGAAGGGGTGTAATGGAAACGACTCCAATTCAAGTGGCCAAGTAACGGGATTCGAACCCGGCGGGGAAGAAAGCCCTGCTCAGAAGGATGAAAGAACCCGTGAACCATAACCAAAGGAGAGCAAGCACCTACAAGTTCCCAGCCCTGATGGCGAACCTGTGCGTAAGCCCTCGAGAAAATCTCAGGTCCAAGCGGCAGTGTGGGCAGGGCATATTTCTTCATCGCCCATCTCACAGATTCCAGGTGTGACCTGTCCAGGGTCCAGATTGGTACTCCTAAAGTCCCCCCCATCCTTGGGGCTTGTCACGTGCCCTGGACCACCTAGCTCCGAGGTCCCAGCTTGTTCATCTTCTTGGACAGGTAGCAATGCACGCTGTCCACGGCTCCTCTTTAAGGCCATTGGATAACACGCCCGATTCAACGCTGTAATCTTGGGGGAGCCATGAGGAAGCTGGAACCACTTACCGTTCCACGCCCTGTGGGAACGGAGCTGCTGCTAGGCGCCTGGCTGATGCAGGGCTCAGAGAGGCTAGTTCGGGAATAACAACTTTCCCCAGACGATGCCTAGAACGCTAATTAAAGGCGTGATCTCGCTAGGATTCTATAGAGAGAGCATCTGGGCTTGCTGAGAGTCACATAGTCTCTGAAGCAACAACATATTCAACCACAAACCAAGGAGCGCAAAAGGAGGACAAAACAAAACAAAATACAAATACTCTAGACAAACAGGGGAAAGCATTAACTGGAAGCAGCATGGTGATCAAGCAATAGAAAGGGAGAGTGAAATTAACCGTTTGATCGAGAAGAGGTACAATGGTTGCTTTAGTCGAGAACAAGAAGTAATTCCCAAGGCCACGCTTCACAACAAGCTAGTGTGAAATTCCAGGAAAGCGAGGAAACGGTCCTGTGCTGCTGAGAAGCTTCAAAGAGGGAGGAGAACGTCTTAGTGTTTGGAAGTTGCCACATTTTTGAATTGTTGAGGAAGGCGAGCACAGTGATAAAATGTAAAAGTGAACTGTGGAGGGACTCGTCTGCCATAAAAGGGGAATAACCGTCCAAATTAGTCAAACGCGCTTCATTAAACCGCTCTTGGTGGAATACACGAAACGTGCAAGGTCTAGTTTCGAAAGAACGTACCACAGAAAAACTGCCGCCTTTGGTTCAAAGCTGGCCTGGTGAATTGGAAAGTTACATGGCTTAAAAGAGTTCAGGTAATTAAGAACACACGAGAGCTCCCCGGTTAAAAAAACTTACGAGCTGCAGGGCATGGAATTTTAAATCAGACCTGGTTAAATCTTTGATTCCAGGCCTGGATGCGGTGACTAGGTTGTGTACCCTGGTGGGGAGACCACCAGGCCCAATAGCCACCAGGGCCCAAGTCCAACTAAGTCCTAAACCTAATTCGTGCAGCAGCTGATCAATGGCCCAGTAAAGGAGAATACCGTGGTTAAAGGATCAAAGCACAACCCACTAATCAAAGTTGGATACATGCATGACCTACCGTGGTGATTCGTCAATGGACGCCTTGACATTTGAAGGAAGCCTTGACCACATCAGGGTAATACAAGAGGCAGGCTGGAGGCCCAAGGGCGGTAATTCATTCGAAATACACCTCCAGCATTTCAATCTCTCTAATATGGTTACCTGGTAAATATCTGACACCTCACAAGGGGCTGTTCCTGGGTTCCCATGGAGTTCAACGGTGTTTTGTAGAAAAGGTATGCAGACCAGGTCCAGCTTCACACCAACACGGTCGGGCATCACCCGGTCACAGACGCACTATTGGTACCAACATACGCTATTAAAAAGATGCCAAAAATCTGCAGCTTAATATATGATACAAAATAACAACAATGGTTAAGCTTTAAAACACAACAACCCTATGTTAAATTAATAAAAATGTCAAAAAAAAAATAAACACAATAATCACCATACCCGGATTACACCAGCCATCACATACCAATCCAACCACCACCTTACCTACCACCGTTCCGGCGCTTCATCCGCGCCCGCACTCAGCTGGCGACCCCTCTCTCACCCGCCAGCTTCGAATTCATTTAGCTGAACACCCATAATCAATCCACTCGAACCCAACCACCAGACCGAGACCCCCACGAATCGACCCCGCCCCCCACACACAGGGGCACGCACGAATTTGAGCACCCCCAACACTACGAAAATCGTACGAGAGCTCACCCACTCCTCCGTCGCACATAAGTTAATACTGAATGCCACATAATGATGGATTGGTTTCGAACCCCCGACACAAAATACCCGGTTTATTGTGTACGACTTGTATAGAATAGGATATATATGATGGAACTTGTTTAACAGGGTATATCTTTGAAAATACGTTTTAGAGGGGTATTTGTAATTCTCTTTTAATAAAACCTATTTTTCCCAAACATTCGGTAGTGCAACTGCCTACCGTTGCCCACCGCCCCCACCGTCCTCGACAACACGAACACGACTAACTAGGTCTTTCCTCGTGAATTCGTACGTTTGTGGTGTCAATAAAACAGCTCGGGTCCGCCCACAAAACAATGCAACGCGTTCACTACCGTGGGTGCAGCCTAATGCCAAGGCTGCGACTCAACCTAGCATATTTGTGCGGGTTCAGTGTCACAGAGGAGGTAAGGCTTCGGCGTTGATCCAGTAAGGGGTATTTTTGCATTGAAACTCCCCAAATCCCCCATGGCAGATTTACACCGGTTTGTTTCCTTATTCTTCTATTCTTCTTGTTTTAATACTTATTATTATTTTATCTAGTATTGCGCGTTTTTACAGCATTTTTTCGCAAGTTTTCCCACAAAACAAATTGTTGAAATAATTATAAATCACATATCATACTTCCCATCATTCTCTCCCTATACATTTCTTCTTATAATCAGCCCCATGTTGAAGCTCTTTGTTTTCTAATACTTCGAAGTTCAAATACTTCACGATTGATCAAATATTTATTATCTTGAATACTCAACTCATCGTTTTTATTTTTGGGTATTGTAATTAATAAACAAAAATGACATAGTTTATTTAAGTTGCTAGTACAAAGTAAATATCAGCTATATTTAAAATTTTCAACATTTCATGTGCACATCAGTTTATGATCTAAATCTCGGAGCATCGTTTTTATTCAATATCGAGTTTTTTTTGGATTTTTGAGTAAAATAGTTTATAATTCTGAAATAAAAAAAAGAAAAAATTTGAAAAAATGGTGGAAATGTGAGAAAATGTTGATGAATAATGTACTGTGGAAATATCAAATACATGCTAAAGTACCTCATAACAAGAGATGAGAAGACAAGAGAGGAGAGAAAAACCAATAAAAAAAAATAAAACAAAGGTTGAAAAATAAGCAGTATTTAAAAGAGAAAAGAAAGGTAAAAGTTGAAAAGAAAGAGAAAAAAAAGAAAGGGGTTATACCGCAGTACGGTGAGTAAGTTTTTTTGGGGATGTGAGTAGTTTTACATGGACCAGGTATACCCAACAAGTTTGCGCTAAGGAGAGAAAAATTTAAGAGATAAGTCCACAAAGGCCCGTTTCAGTTAGATTAAGGGGTGATAAGATGTTTTGGCTCGTAATAAGTTCATGGACCGCACACTAGGCCAGAAATTCAGCACGAAACTTACCCCAAACCTCGGTCTGGTCGACACTTGAGCGCACTTTACTTTATGACGTTTGAACACAGTGTGAGCCGCAAGTGACATAAAATTGATTTGACTTGGTTTGGTTCCATGGAGAATTGGTCGTACTAGAATCATTATGGGCTTAGACGCTAGTATTAAGGTTAGATGTAAATTGGAACAGAGCAATTACATAGGCAATCACATTCCACAGATCGTTCTTGGCATCAAGTTATAGTGCATGATATGAATAAGTTATGGTTAACCTACATTTTGAGTCACCATATGCAAGCTGGATCAAGAAATTACCAATTGCTTTGGTTTTGGCAAACGTATTCTCCGAAGCTACAGCTCACGAGGAGTCGGAGAGAAAAATTTATATATAAAATCTAGTGCAGAAATTGCCTATCGATGCAAATAGCGTATTTGTTTTAAAAACGCTGGTAAAAAGCGTTTTAGACTTTTAACACTTGAGTATATCTTAGCCATTAGTTGTGTTAAAATCGTTATCTAAGAAAACGATTGTGTCAGGTAAGGCGCTCTCTGCGATATATTTTTTAGAAAGATACAAATAACGTACAGAATATCTTTCCTTTAAACAGTTAACGAAAAACGTTAATAGTATAGAAGGATTCATGGTGAAAAACACTAAAGAGATATTCGATCCTTCCGCACGAACGCTATCGTCAGATAGCGGTTCCTTGTAATCGTTACCTGTCAATAGGCTTTTCAAACAAAAACAGAAAAAAATTAATTTTTTGGGC
>SNQN01007944.1:7059-23617 GCA_008642245.1 Bassia scoparia | reverse complement strand
GACATGGTCCTTCTGCTCCGCACGTCTTGCCTCAACACGACCCATCACATCAGTGGCATTCATCCAGACACGGTAGTGAGCAGAAATCTTGTGGTAACCTCGAGAAAGTGGGGTCACCTCAAGTGTAGGAKGGGAATCCAGTATTTCTCCCACTCTATTGCATAGCCCGAATGCAAACGCTTGTCCTCAAGTCGAACTGTGTCAATAGCGGGAATAAGCTGAACTTTCCCAAATAGCCTCATCACCCTTGAAGGGAAGTAAAAGGTCAACATGGCCAAGCTAGCCACACGCACATATGGAGACAAGCGAGTATGCAGGTTTTAGCCTATTTTGGCTGATTTTGCTCCTTTTTCTTGCTCCCATGCACTTTGGCACACAGTTCTTGATCCAACCTATGTCCTTCCCTGCATTTTCACGGAGGAATGAGTCGACATTCGCCTCAACAATGCAACGCAACATACGCAACAACACAAGATGACCGACTTCATCTTATAAGTTTAAATACATGCATTGCATATAGCTAGCAAGTTGGCTTTTGCAAGTTGTAGTCAAAGCTCGRCATTACAAAATGAGCAGTATCTAGAGTCGTACACAAGTCTAGGCATATTTACACAAACACTCGAGTATAAGCTAGAGTCGAGACAAGTCAAGTCAAGTCAAGTAAAAGTCAACAAATAAGTCTAAATAGGTCTAAGATGAGTCCTAAAATCAACCAATGCAAAGCTAGGGTCACCCCCCCTTCCTTACAAGTGACAGGTACATCTATTGCTCGAGACATGTCGAAAAGCCGAGTGAAGCTAGCACTTGCAAAATAGACTCGTCCAGCAACTCATCAGGGAAATAAACTAYAGAAGGGGTCCCGGTATTATAAACTAAGTCGAAGGTCTGGGCTGAGAGCGAGAACTCGAAGCGCTGCTCGTGAACCTTGTGCYTGACAAGGTCAAAGTCCTGCCTCGGTTGGAGACTAGTCTCATCCGCACATCGCTATCGACGTCAGCATCCTSATCGTCGCCCTGACGAACCTGCAAAAGTATTTTCAAGTCAAAAACGGGTTCCTGACCCTGCAAAGAATTGAAATTACAAGATTTGGTGCACTTAACGAGTCTGTCAACTGATAGTAGCAGTGTCTCCAGGCATCAATCACTCCTAGCAGCCTCACGACACCTGCTCGAGGTATCTATTTCATAAGTCGAGCAAGTCATCACGTGAGTGCATATTGGCATGAAAGGACCAAATCAAGCAAATAAAGCGTCCCCTACCTGACCAGCTCCGGGGGCATCGAGTTTTGAGCGTGTCTAGCAGCTAGAGGGGTAGKCTTAATAAACTCATCCGAGCCAAGTCGAATCCTCAAGTCAGCAAAGGGGATCTCCTCGAGGTTACAGTCAGGCTGCACAAGCTAAACTAAAGTTAGTGCACAACTAACGGAAAGCAAATGCAAAGAAAAGGTGTTGATAAACAAGACTCATACCTCGGTAACTAGCTCGACTCGGGGGGCTAGCCGCTCTTTGATAAAACGCTCATAAGCGTCCTGACCCCTAGCACCTAGCAAGAGTTGGTACTACACTGCCTCACCATAACTCAAGTCATTATATAACACGACAACTAGCAAATCCTCATCCATCATAGTGTTTGGAGGATCATGAGGCACTGCCGGCTCAAAACAACTATGCTGCCTCACCACACGCTCACTAAGGTACCAAATAGGACCTTGAGGCTCCCAGAAGATACACTAGTAGAAATAAATTTATTGCGGTTGTGTTGTGAATCCTTGTGGTTGTTGGTTCTGAAGTTTGTRAATTGTTAATTTTGAAATAAATTTTGGCCTTTATTGATGCCTCAATGATGTTTGTGAAATGATTTGAGGAATGCTATAGTTAATTTTGTTTAGATAATGAAGCACCTCATCTATTTCAAATCGCCTAATCAAGTAACCAATTCATTTCTCCTGTTTGTCGTTGTAATTGCAGATCAAAGAGGAGGAAGAAGAAGAAAAAGAAGAAGAAGAAGATTAAACGAAAAAAGTAAAGATGAGTCTAGTCTAAAAGGTTTGATTTTCGATTATGTCATTTTACTTTTGGTTTGAATTTGTGTTTTAATGTTGGTTTAATTAACTGAATACGAAAAWTAAAGTTGTTCAATTATTTTTTGTTGTTAAAATCTATTTTACTGTTTTGGATGATTTTGGGTCTGATTCATATTTTAATGAAATGATTATATATTAGATTTGTGATTTTGTGGTTGTATGTCTAATATTTGGGTAGTATTTGTTGATTTTAATTCAAATTTGTGTTTTCACTTGTCATTATTATAATAAGGGAGACGGTGAATGTAAATCATAAGCATGTCAAGCTGTAGTGGATACCTTGAGGCACAATTAGGTAATCTTGGTGACACGGATATGATACAAAGACTCGAAACTCACCAGTGTTAGTGTAGGAGGTTGAGTTAACGATACAGTGACTTCCGTGATCAATGATATCAAATCTTACACAAGAACATGTTCAAGTGGGGATGAACAAAAAGAAGAATGGTTTGTGAATCTCATAGAAGAACTAAGCATGGAAAATATTATTGGTTAGGGTATCACAAGATTTGGTGTTGTATTTCATGTTCTGTTTTTTTTTAATTTTGAGCATTCTGCTATGATTGCAACTTGTGAATCTTTTTGGGAAATTGGGTTCCCTTGCTTTACAATTTTGTGTTTATGATTACCTACTGTCTTGTCGCGAAGTCAACTACTTATTATACTGCCTTGTGGCTTGCAGATTCTGAAACCACTTCTTTGCTTTTTGTCTCCTCTTTTTCTTTTTCCATCTTATTTGTTTGCTTCTGTTAACTGATGATCTTGGGATTTTTGTTATGTTTAGCTATGATACATGGCGATCAGATTTGAGTTGCCTTCGGGTGTACTAAAATACATCATTATCATCCATATTAAGAAACTATGTTTTTGGTTGTGCTTGTTTGATCATGCATTATATTATAAACGTTCTAAAAACTATATAAGTATGCCATAGAAAGTGTCGCATTTTTTTGGTTACAGGAGACTGGTAAATGAATTGTTTAACTTTTTATGTCAGGTAGAGTCAGCTTAGATTGTATCTCAGATTATGAACAAGACTTAATTAGCTTGGATTTGATTATAATTGCCATATATTTGTTGTTGGCATTACATAGGTGGTTATCTCTTCTATTTCTGGAAAAGTGAATGAGTTTGAGATATCCATGTTTGAATTATTACTATTTTGATACTTTTGTGAAGCCATCAGTATGTTAGTGACTGTTGAAATGGCACAAACATGTATTTCGTTGTTTCTAGGTGTTCCCTTTATGTTTATTTTATGACAGGAGATCGATTATTATAATTTAATTCGCTGCCAAAGTTTAAGTGGAATATGGTTTTTGAATTTCTAATTGATTACTTTCGTCTTTTGGTTTCTCAGCTAAATAGCTAAAGCACCTATCATTGGACTATCATATGCTGCTGCTGGCCCCAAACCGGCAACGTGAGCTTGTTGCTCCACCAAACCACAATTGTGAGCTTGCTGCTGCTACTCGTTATGACGTAATTGCTTCACCGACTGCCCTACCAGAGATTGAGGCAGGACTGCATTAGTTTGATGTTGCTGGTGTGATTCATATCAAAATGCAAGTTGTCCTTTTGTAGGTTTATTCTTGAATTGGCCAAAAAGCATATCACATAGGCAAGTTGTAGGTTTGATACAGAGTTCATGCTTATATATATGTTTATTGTTTGAAGACTTTGAACTGAAAGAGGTCTTAGGAATGGAAATTGATGTATGGTTTTGTAACCAGACTTTTATTAATTGTAATTATTACTCAATTTTAATAAAAATTAATAGTTATATGTATATCAATATATGTATCAGTTTGTATACCATTTCGACCATGATTATTACAAATTGTTATATAATATAAATACACGTTTATTTGCAGCATATTATACAGGTTTCTTTATTATATCATGAATTTTTAATAAAGAATAAAACACAAAAGCTGGGGTTTTTAGCCAACACCCCAACTTTTAACTTCACAAAAGCTGGGGTTTTTAGCTAAAAATTGCAGCTTTTAACTTCACAAAAACTGGGGTTTTTTTAACCCCAGCTTTTGAGGAATTTCATCAAAAGTTGGAGGCCCAAAAGTTGGGGTTAAAAACTCCAGCTTTTGAGCCATAAATAACCCCAACTTTTGTGTGTTTTTGTACTGGTGATACATCGCCTTTTAGCAAGCTCGGTCTCTGCAACAAACCTCCTCGGCCTTGCATTTCCAACTCGCCTCCATGGATGCCACGCAACTTGTAGCAAGATGTGGTTAAAATCACAAGCATTCAAAGAAAACATGAATGTAAAAGGAAATGAAACTCACTTTAGCTGGGTTTAGGCGGCGGAAAATCCTCCTAGGCTGTTGGAGTCCGCCAATCAAAGACAGAGTGTCTCGGGGTGTCCACCGCATCATCACTGACCACCGAGTAGGCTGTGCATGGGGAGACAACCTAGGCATCAAGCCCATGCGTTGAAAGTACTCATACACCTAGAACTCCAATTACAGCTAAGAGGATCAACCAACAGGGGTAAATCAAATACAGTCAAGGCAATAAAGTCAAAGAAAGTTACCTTCAATAGCCAGCCAGTGCAGGAACTGTAGCGCCATCCARCTGACGGCAACACATCCTCATGGAATGGACTAGAGCAGCATAGCCGAATCTGCCCCAATCATAGGAGGAAACAGTAGAAAGGTCCTCCAGAATAGGGAGAAAGTGAAGCTGGACTCTACTCCCCGTGCCCTTACCAAGACACAAAGCTGTGCAAAGCATCACCAAGATAAAGATCCTAGCTGAYTGCTCATACGTGGTRCCTGCCAGCACTAGACCATCCATGAGCACACTCTACGATGCCCTATTTTCCACGCTCTCGGTTCGCAGGCGAGAAGCAATCGGACCTAGCCACTCATCTAAGCGAGGATCAGAAAGCTTAATCTCGCTAWCCAAAGAGACAAGCTTATCAGTGAAAGCAAGTCCTGTAAGCATGGCAAAGTCGTCTGGGGTCAAAGCCATTTCCCCCCCACCCCCATGGGAAGTGAAAGGTGTTAGTGGTGTCCCTAAACCACTCCATCAARCCGAACACCAGGATCTTAAGAGCAAGYGAGTACGACTGGTTACTCATGCTGAGGATGAAGTCTTGAAAGCCGCACTGGCCTAAGATATCCCACACTCCTCTGCGACGCTCAAAGAAGTCTATGTAGAACAGATCGCCAATCGTGTGAGAAGTTCCATACGTCCGAGTATGATAGTCACTCTGCATGAGGGATGACCCAAGGGTTAGCTAGCAAGACATAACAAAAGGTAACTAGACAAGTGAAAGCAACATACCCGTCCCTTCTTCAGGCGAGTGGAGATGTGGTAATCAGGGAAGCAACGCAGCTATGACGCACCTGTTTCCCTCTTCGAACTGACATGCTATAAGCAAAATAGAGCAAAGGTTCAGAAAACAAAAGGGCAGCATAACGGCTAAAATTGGCAACTCGCATACAAAAAAAGCGCCCTCCAGGGGCTTACAACTAATCAACACAACCATAGTCGAAGGAAATACACAATTTCCTAGCAATCGAAACAATAGGCAAGCAACTAAAGGGTGAGAAAGAGCACTTCTTCTCCCCAGTGAATGTACATGGCTAACGAATAGTTCCACTCATGAACTCTATATGCAACGAGGATTTCAAGAAGGTGTATACACTCACTCATGCATTATAATCCCCAATTAAATAAGCAATCACCATTAACAAGCACTTTTTCAAGCTTTAAGCTACTTACAATGGTGAAATCATACATGGACATTCATGTTGTTGCAAATGGACATAGAAAAGMTTATTCTATCATCAACAAACAAGAATAAGCAAGGCATATGCATAATTCAACAAGACATGGGCATGGCAAGTTACTATTCATCATCTTCTCCAAGTAGTAAGCTTACAATGGCATAAATCATTCAAATTTGCACTAAATTTGATGAAACAAGTTACAAAAGACTCACATAAGCATGAACAAGCAAAAGCATTCAATAATTTCAAGCATACACAAGCAAGGGAGAAAGCCCCAATTCAATTGCACAAATTGACAAGACATTTTCAAATGGCATGATTTTGGATATTAAATTGCAACTTACAAGTGAATTTGATTGAAACTTAMTTGGATTTGGAATTTGATGACCAAAAGAGACCTTTCCAAGCAATTACAAGATGCAACAATGGAGTTTAGAGAGTATTTGAATGAAAAAAAGAAAAGAGCAAATGGCAAATCAAGCAAAAGTGGCCTTAAAAGCMAGGAAATTCAGCCAAAATAGGCTGAATGTTGGGCGTAATTGCACCTAGCTTCTACCTATTTTTGGCTCGTTTTTCGAGTTATTTCCCTTGGGCCCACTTGTGTATGCGCAAATCCCATTGCATTCAAATGTCGTTGGTACTTGCCGGGAATTCCAACCAACTTTCAAAGTCATGCACAATGACCAAAATGCCTCTAAGCATGTAAAATGAGCCCAAAAGTCATCAAATCGCTACAAAAATATACCCTCAAAGCTACGACGAGCCGTAAGAAAATAAAAAATCAAGACAAAGCAATAGCCACAATCAAGTGAAGATCGAAAGCTGATCAAAGTCAAAGCACACATTCCCCAGTCAAAGTCTCATCATCATCGCAAAAGGCCAAGCATTAGCCAAATTGTGCATACGCAATGTAAGCACCAACAAAAAAACATTGCTATACGCAATGTTACCTTCAAATTAATCTTCTCGGACAACTAGCCGAGATGGGATAAAGCATATCAGAGCAAACATTAGTAAAAAGACATTCGTTATACGCGATCGTGGCTATACGCCCACTTTTGGGAGTAATTACACTCAATTCCTACCTTTTTTGGCCGATTTCAGCCCTTGCCTATAAATATGAGACCCCCCCCCCTTATTCATTTGCAATCTTTGGACGGTCCAAACTCTCTCTCTCTCTCTCTCTCTCACGTCTAAACTCTCTCTCAATCCAATATTCTCTCAAACACATTCAAAAACACATTTTCACATTAGATCTAGGAGGTTTTCAAGGGGTCCTAAGGGTCCGAAGCTACCTGTTGTGAGGTAGGTTTGAGGCCACCGTCTCAATTTTAAACCCCCTTTTGCATGCTTTTTTAGAGATTCGACTTTCAATGTAACTTTGCATGTAATATTGATTAATAACAACTTTGCAATTCAAATTAAAAGCAACTTTAAGGCATAACTTTCAATTCCTCGTAAGAGTGCTTGCATGCTTGTCTCACACCCATAATATGCTTTAACAAAGGCCGAAAAATTTCGTGTTCTCACGCCTAATAAGATAACTATGGACAACCGGAATTAGGCTCCTGGAATACAAAATTAACAACACATGCCACGACAAACTAAACATTATTCGCATAGTATTCTGTTAAACAACCCGCCTAGTAACTTTGCATGCTTAGGGTTTAAAATGGAAATTTGTTTGTTGTTGTCTTTAGGACAATGAACTCCAATAACTAAGTAGAGGCCACTAGACTCCGGGGGGGTGTTGTGCACTACTTCACCCTTACCCTTGTCCCCTAATCCAGACCTTTGGTGCACTACCAGACATGGAATCCTTCGCCTTATGCAATTATAGGCAAGGCTTCAAACGGGTCCCGCGGCTTCCCAAAAGAAGTGTGTTGGCGACTTCCTGTACTCATTTCGAGTATAAACACACAACTCCAAGCATACTCATAATATGCAAAAGGCAATATTTCAATTCTAGCAAACAAACCGAGCCGCCCATAAATTGTACCCYCGGAGCAGAGTGACCGGACCCAGTCAGACCCAGTGACGCCCCGGCGCCCGTACACATGTGCAGTAGCTAAGTTTGATTCCAAGACTTGGAGCTTGGAGGCCTTTCGAAGATGTTCGAAGAAAGATGCATTGCTCATAATTGAAGTATTCAAGGAAGATTCAAGTGTTGAATATTACATGAAAAGAAGWTTTGTACTTTATAGTTTTTCTAGGTTTTTCATGTAATGTGCTCCGTAGTATGATTTGTATGTGTGGTTAATATAAGTGTTTATAAGTGTAATGAGTTATGTTGTGAATTCTGGTACAAAGCTTGGAACATAATTCATAACATACTCAAAGTAGGGATCCAGGTTTAAGGAAACAGGTTCACTACATGGAATATCTTAGTTGCTTGTTTTGAAATGGTTTTCGTAAAATATTTCTTCAAAGGTTTGCTTTATAAAATACTCTAAGCATCTGGATAAAATAAGTGTATATATTTTGGTTACCATAATACTAGGAGTATTTATCTTATTTGATTTTATTCTTTGACAAAAACGAATAAGATAAATACTTTCCATAAATCAAAAAATAGCTTGTAGATCAAGTTTTTGTTAATGGAAACTAGGGTTAAGTATCCAAAGCATATATATACACTTACTCGTCTATATTCCATACATCTCTCTCACGCATCAAARTTGAAGTTTATTTTTGAGAGAAAACACTTAAAGAGCAAAACCCTACATCGAGTCATATACAAGAGCACCTTAGAGCGAAAACATATTCTCTTTATTAGCTTTCAAGAAGTGAGATCAAAAGAGAGAAAAATGCTATTGTTAAAGTGCTCAACATAGGGGTTGATTGTTTTGTGAGTTCAAACACAAAGGGCTTATGAGAGTAAGTCGAGTGCACATTCGGAGTAGAGTGAGGGGTGTACTGGTTCTCGGAGTAGGGAAACTTTAGAAAGTGTACATTATTGAAATTACATAGGGTAGGAGGACGTGGGCCAAAGTTGGTTGAACCTCGTTAAATCTTGTGTTTCCTTTATTGCTTTACTTATATTCCACTGCTTATAGGAACCTGCCCAACTGGATGGTTCCTCGCACAATCGAATAATAAGGAAAAATTGACTAAGGCAATTAATCACTCAATTCACCCCCCCTCTTGAGTCCTCTAAAACCTTCAATTGGTATCAGAGCCAAGGCTTTTCGTAAGAGTAACATCTAAAGGAGTCAAGCATGAGTACTCAAGATCTCGGTGCTATGGGCCATGACAATAAGACACCAAAGTTCAATGGCAACAACTATGCTTGGTGGAAGAATAGGATCAAGAACGTGTTCAGTGGGATTGACTACGAGTGTCGACTTGTGGTCAAGAATGGTCCAAATGTCATAACAATGACAGACTCTGATGGAAACAAGATTCCCAAGAAAGACGGTGAATTAGTACCTGCTGATTACAAACTACTAGAGAAGAATGTCAAAGCAATGTCAATTCAGCAATAGGCCATAGGTGAGAATGGAACAAACCGAATCTCTGGTTGCAGTAATGCTAAGGAGATTTGGGATACCCTAGAGCTTGCTTTTGAGGGAACCAGCGAGGTAAAAAGGTCCGCAATTGATTTACATATGTATAAGTATGAATTGTTTGCTATGAATAAAAATGAAAAGACCATTGATTGCTTTCGTAGATTTATGACAACTGTCAATGATCTTAGATCTCTTGGTAAGAACTTTTCTGATGAGGATCTTGTGAGAAAAGTTTTCCGCAGTTTAACAGATACATGGACAACCAAGGTAACAACAATCTATGAAGCAAACGATATGTCCACCTTGTCTTTGGAACAAATAATTAGTTCCCTTATGACTCATTAAATGTTGATTGATTCTAAGTCTGAGAAGGAACCAGCCAGAGGCATGGCTCTTTAGGGAACAGTAAAAGAGGRAGAAGATGAGATTGGCATGATTGCCAAAWGGTTTGAGAGATCACTTCGTGACCAGAGGAAGAACTTCAAAGATAAGAATATTAAGAAGTCTAACTCCTCTTCTGTAGGTTGCTTCAAGTGTGGAGATGAGGGACATCTCATTCGAGATTGTCCTAAGTGGAAGGACAAATAGTCCAAGCCTGGTGATAAGCGAGCATTCAAGAATGCTATAATAACATCAATGTGGGGTGATTCTGACTCAGGATCTGATGAGGATAAAGAATCACCTAATCTGGATCTATGCCTAACTGCTTTCACAAACATTGAGGGAGACAGTACTGACTTAAGAGCCAGAGGGGGAACCAGCATATCCAGAAAGTGCTTAATGGCAAAGAAGGATGTACTGCATGAACACAAGGTAAATTAGAAAAAGTTAGGGAAGATATGCATGAGTATGTTGGAGAAAATATGCTTGCTTATATTGATTCTTTATTAGATGAATGCTATAAACTGGGTGAAATGTACATAACTTGCTAAAGAGAACTTAAAGAAAAAAGAATTGAATCTTGAATTGCTATTGCCAATTGTGATCACCTAGAAGAAGTTTGTCATGAACTAAAAAAATCAAGTAGCAGAACTAGAAGTTGAGTTGAACAAGTGTAAGGTGGAACTAGAAAGGGCAAGATCTTCTAAACCAATTTATCCTAGTGATGGTGAGGAAGATTTAAGCTCCTCATTCTCAGAGACTTATGGTGTATAGTATTGATATACGGTTTTCTCCCTATTCTCTTGCTATTTTTGAATGGTTTTCGGCCTTCTTAAGGCCCCCCTTGCTACTAATATGTTTGTTTAGTGTTTGAATGAGATTTAGGTTGCTTTCATAAATTTGGAGTGATTTCGAACTCATTTGCGAGCACTACGGAGCTTTGAGAGGAGTAGCGAGGAGCTAAGAGTGGAGCTATAGACATATTCTCACTCGTTTGGTCATAAGTCATGTTTCGTATGTAGGATTAGTGTGATTCTAGTTGCATGGGAAACTAGACTTCGAGAGCTTCGATTCGATAGGTTRCATGCCTGATTTGGACCTCCAGAGCTCGAGTTATGGCCTTTGGAAGATAGCCTAGTGAATTTGTCGCRTTTAGACCTCAAACCGATCGATTTGACTTAAACCGATTGGTTCAGGGTCATTTTTGCCGATTTATTTATTCTCTTTTAGGTTCATTTAATGAGGGATAGAATAGTAATTCTCTTGGATTCCATCAAAATATTTTTAGTTTGAGTTTTACGTATTATCTCAAGAACCCTAGTTTGTGATAGAACTTTGCAATTCAATAAAATTCACCAATCGTACATCAATTCTCTTCGCGCTTTGGTAATTATTCATCCTTTGATCTATTTTTATTATTGTTTTTAATTTGTTTATGTTTTTAATCAAGTTTTCTCCAATCTCCATTATTATGCTTAATTTCAATATGAGTGAGTAGTTTAATTTATAGGGCGATTGGGAATCTATAGCAATATGATTGGCATGTATTTGGTTTGATTCAATTCTTGACTTGGCAATTAATCAAGTTCYTATTAGATTGTTCTTCATGTTAATCAGTTTTGTAGGGCCCGACTTAATTGCTTAATTTGATTAGTCACGAGTCTCTAGATCTAGCGATTGAGACTTAGCACAAGATCAACGTCAATAGGTAGAACGAGAATATCCTAGGTCGAGAGATACGGTTAGAAGTCGTTCTATGGTTCATTCGATTCGAGAGAACTTCGACCCTAATTTGATTATGCCTTGTTATGAATTGTTGATGCCAAATTGCTGCTAATTACTGCTATGGTGAACCATAGCCTTAGATTCTTTAGCCATATTTTTTAATCCTTTCAATTRATCATCCTTGTTAGTCATAGTTCAATACAATCACAAATCAAAGATACTTTTGTTAGTTTAGATGCTTTAATTCAATTAATCGATGATTGTTGCTTCTTAGTGGATACGATCCTGTTACCACTAGCTGCATAGTTAGTCTTGATAGGTATTTTTGATAGGTATGCGACAATCCTGTCAAATTTTGGCGCTGTTGCCAGGGAAGCGACATTATTTATTGATTAATTATTTGAGTCTGAACTATTTCTTTCTTCTATTTGTCTTGAAGAACAAATCGTTGTTCCTTAGGACAGTACTATTGATCGCTACAGTTTCTTTTTGTGTATGCGCAGGTCTTCCCAAACTTGGGGGTTGATTCCTTATGACCCAGAGGTGGAGCGAACGTACCATAGACGCAAGAACTCCGCATGGCGATTCGATTTCATAGATTCTTYCGTCTCTAATCAATTTTCGAATCCTTTGTACGAAACTGATTTAGGGTAAGAGGAGTCACATTTAGTGAGAAATGAAGTAGTTCATTCTGATTCTGAAGAGATGGTAGCTCAACCAGAATGCTCTGTTATGGACTACTCTCAGCCTGGTCGGAATGAAATTCCGACATGCCCGACCATGCCTACCTTAGAGGCAGCTAACTTTAAAATCAAGCTTGCGTTGCAGAACATGATTGAGCGCAATCAATTTGGAGGGAATGCGACTAAGGATCCGAACTTGCATATCTCTAATTTCCTCCAATACTGTGGCACAATTAATCATGTTGGAGTTGAGCCTGATCATCTTCGTGTGATGTTGTTCCCTTTCTCACTGTGGGATAGAGCTCGATTGTGGTTAAACAGTATTGATCCCGCCTCTCTTGCTACATTGGATGCACTCTCTCTTGCGTTGTATAAGAAGTATTATCCTCCAGAGAAGACTGCACAAATGAGGAGTCAAATCACTAACTTCAAGCAGGATTTTGATGAGACTCTACATGAGGCGTGGGAACGTTACAAAGGGCTACATCGTGTCTGTCCTCATCATGGGTTAGAAAAGTGGCTCTTGGTCTAGACTTTTTATAACCATTTGATCAGTGAATCTCGTATTATTCTCGATTTAGTAGCAAACGGGAGGTTCATGAATCAAACAGTTAATGTTAGATGGAAGTTGACTGAAGAGATGGCCAATCATAATGCTCAATATGGCAATCCTCGAAGTTCGATGAAGAAGAGTGGCAAGCATGAGGTCGATCAAATTACTCTATTGGCAGCCAAGATTTCAGCCATTAATAAAAAGCTAGACGATATTCACATGGCTCAAACTAGTCAGCCAGCTTGAGTTGCAGCTATTTTAGGGCCTAGTGAGACGTACTGTGATAAATGTGGGATGATGGGACATTTAGCTCATAGGTGTCAATCTCCGATGGAGCAGGTGCTCGCATTTCAAAATCATCCCAACAATATGTACTCCATTACTTATAACGAGGGCACGAKAAATCACTCATGTTTTTCATACAAGGGTACCAATGTGCTAAATCCTCAATGAGTCTCACAATAGCCCCCACAGCAGCAATAATACTATCAGCCTCGCTATCAGCCTCCTCATCAGAAGCAACAATACAATCAGCAATACAATCAGTTACAGCCATCGCAGGCTCCAACAACTAATCCTGCCATAGCCAAATTGAAAAACATGATGATTCAGATGCAGAAGGATCAATAGGCTTCTATGATGCAGTTCCAAATAAACGCAAGTCAAATGAGATATTCAATCCTTAGTCACTCACAATAAGCTGTTAGATACGCAGATGGCGCAATTGGCTGCATCTAATGCACTGTGACAGCAGGGTGCCCTTCCTTCGCAACCACAGTATCCGAAGGATAGTGTCAATGCGATCACCCTTCGCAGTGGCACTAGTTACGTAGGTCCACCCATGCCTACAACTGATGATGGCCCTAACAGTGCATCAAAGGAAGTTGCTGAGAAGGMTGACAAACCAGCAGAAAAAGAAGCAGACAAGGAAGCTAGAAAGGAGGAGGAAATAGTGAAAACACCTCCTATTGTGGTGCCTCTCATTCAGCTACCCTTCCCAACTAGAGTTGCCAAGAAGGCAAGATCAACAATTCAGCAAGTTCCTTGATATGGTAAGGAAACTTCAGGTAATTGTCCTTTTACTGAATTAATGACTCRAGTTCCTTCTTATGCTAAATTTTTGGAAGACATGTTGACTAAAAAGAGGGAATTCAATGTGGTGGAGACTGTTGCTTTTACTGAACATTGCAATGCTATAATACAAAATAAGTCTCCACCGAAACTGAAGGACCCTGGAAGCTTTCCTATTCCATGTGATATAGGATCTTTACATATCGACAAGGCATTATGTGATTTAGGTGCTAGTGTTAGTGTCATGCCCTTGTCGATCTGTAATAAACTTAACATGGGGGATTTTAAATGCACTATTATTACCCTAAAGATGGCTGATCGTTCTGTAAAATATCCTATGGGTATTTTGGAGGATGTTCCTGTGCGTGTGGATAAGTTTTATATTCCAGTGGACTTTTGTGTACTTGACATGGATGAGGATGCTCATATTCTGATGATCTTAGGGCGACCCTTCCCTCATACGGCGGGGGCAATCATAGATGTGAAGAATGGAAGGCTTACTTTGACTGTTGGGGATGACAAAGTTGTTTTCAATCTCTCTAGTGCACTTAAGAATCCCATGTTGGAAGCTTCCTGTTGTAGCATCGATATAGCTGATTTTGTTGTACAGGATAACATTCCTCGATCTCCTTCTAGAGATCTTCTGAAAGACATTTTATGTGTTGAGTCTCTTGCAGGTGAAGGAGACCCTATGGTCGATGCTCTGGTCGTCTGTCTAGATGGCAAGGAGGAGAGCCGTAAGGCTAAGCTAATGTCACTCCCAAGTGGCACAACTTCGGAGGACACAAAACCTGAATTAAAACCCCTTCCCTCTCATTTTAAGTATGTGTTCTTGGATGAGAATGAGATGTACCCTGTGATCGCCAATGCTGCACTTGATGATGAGCAGCTCAAAAAGCTGTTAGATGTGTTGCGTTTCCATCGAAAAGCTCTTGGGTACAGCATTGATGATCTCAAGGGTATTAGTCAAGATTTTTGTATGCACATGATCCATCTTAAGGAAGGCCATCAACCTTGCATACAAGGCCAGCGGAGACTAAATCCGAATATGCAAGAGGTGGTGAAGAAGGAGGTAATGAAATTGCTTGGTGCAAGTATTATTTACCCCATTTCTGATTCTAAGTGGGTGAGCCCCGTTCAAGTTGTGCCTAAGAAGGGCGGGACAGCAATTGTTAAAAATGATAAAAATAAGTTGATTCCCACTAGAATTATGACAGGTTTGCGCATGTGTATGGACTTTAGGCGTCTTAATTTGGCTACTAAAAAGGATCACTTTCCCCTTCCCTTTTATTGATCACATGTTGGAGCGTTTGGCTTGCCACAAGTTCTTTTGCTATTTGGATAGGTATTCGGGATTTATGCAAGTTCCGATTCACCCTAAAGATCAGGAAAAGACTACGTTCACATGTCCCTATGGTACTTTTGCATATCGTAGGATGCCATTTGGATTATGTAACGCTCCAACAACTTTTCAGCGATGCATGATGAGTATCTTTTTTGAATTCTTAGACTCTATCATGGAAGKTTTCATGGATGATTTTAGTGTCTGGGTCTGACTATGATGCATGCTTAAATAATCTACCAAAAGTTCATAAAAGATGCGAAGAGGTAAGTCTTGTGCTGAATTGGGATAAGTGTCATTTTATGGTCACTGAAGGTGTTGTTCTTGGTCATCTTGTAACGTCTGGGGCATTCAAGTGGAAAAGGCAAAGGTGCAAGTGGTAGAGAAACTTCCCCCTCCTCTTAATGTTAAAGGGGTGCGAAGTTTTCTGGGTCATGTGGGATTTTATCGCCGTTTTATCAAGGATTTCTTCAAGATTGCAAAGCCACTTACACAATTGCTTTTGAACGATTCCCCATTTGTCTTTACTGACGAGTGTATTGAGTCTTTTAACAGGATAAAATAGGCATTGATTTCAGCTCCCATTGTGCAACCTCCSATTTGGAGTCTACCTTTTGATATTATGTGCGATGCGAGGGACTATGCCATTGGCGTTGTTTTAGGCCAGAAGAAGGAGAAGGTCTTGCATGGTTTTTCTCCTTATTCTCTTGCTATTTTGAATGGTTTATGGGCTTCTTAAGGCCCTCCTTGCTACTAATATGTTTGTTTAGTGTTTGAATGAGTTTTAGGTTGCTTTCATTAATTTGGAGTGATTTTGGACTCATTTGCGAGCACTACGGAGCTTTGAGAGGAGTAGTGAGGAGCTAAGAGTGGAGCTACGGACATATGCTCACTCTTTTGGTCATAAATCATGTTTCATATGTCACATTGGCGTGATTVTATTTGTATTGGAAACTAGACTTTGAGAGCTTCGATTTGATAGGTGGCATGCCTAATTTTGACCACCAGAGCTCGAGTTATGGCCTGTGGAAGATAGCCTAGTGAATCTGCCGCGTTTAGACCTCAAACCGATCGGTTCAGGGTCGTTTTTGTCGATTTATTTATTCTCTTTTAGGCTGATTTATTGAGGGATAGAATAGTCTTTTTAGCAGCTAATTTAATTTAGAAAATCAGAAGTATAAGAGGGGAGAAATCCTAATTTGTAATTGTACGGGCGCCGGGGCGTCACAAGGCCGGACTTGGTCTGCTCCCTCTACTCCGAGGCCTACAATTAGTTGATGACTCGGATTTTTCTAGAATTGAATTCTTACTTTTGCATATTGTGAGTATGCCTGGAGTTGTGTTTTTATACTCGAAACGAGTAGAGGAAGTCGCCACCGCACTTCTTTTGGGAAGCTGCGGAACCTGTTTTAAGCCTTGCCTATAATTACATAAAGCAAGGCGAAGGACTCCATGT
>SNQN01007943.1:0-31216 GCA_008642245.1 Bassia scoparia | reverse complement strand
TGGGTTGGTGGCTTTGACTCCCTTTGACTGGGCCTACTGGATCAGCTTGGCACGAATTGGGCTTATTGGACTTAGTTGACATGGGCCCTGGTGGCCATTGGGCCTGGTGGCTCAATGGGTACCAACAACTAGCCCCCATCCAGGCCTGGTTAAGTCTGAGAAGATTTAACCAGGTCCTGGATTAACCAATTTACCAGGCCATGGCAGCTCGTATTTTACCAGGGGTAGTGCCCCTGGTTTAATTTGTGAACTCTTTTTAAGGCCATGCAACTTTTCCAATTCACCAGGCCAGCTTTGACCAGAGGGGCAGTTTTAATTCGTGGTAGTTCATTTCAGAACTTTATGGCCACGTTTTGATCACGCACCAATAAATGTGCGGTTTAATGTGAAGGTGGGCTGATGGGACGGTTACTTCCCCTATATTTATGGGGTGTCACCTCCATCGATTCACTTTTACATTTACAACTTCCAAACTCTCAAAAAATTCAAAAAGTGCCAAAGTAAACCGAAACAAAAACTCTCTCTTCTTCTCTGAAGCATTCTCGGAGCAACAGGGTTTTTCGACTTGTTTTCCTGGTAATTTCAACCTCTGTTCGTGACAAGCTTACTGGGAGTTTCACCCTTTGTTCTCGACTAAGCAACATTGTCTCAGCCTTCAATTGAACAGGTAATTTCACTTCCCTTTCTTTGCTTGAATTCAACATGCATGCATTCCAGTTACTAGTCCTCCCCTGGTTATGTCTAGAGTAGTTTGTAATTTTGTTTTGTTTTTTCCCTTTTTTGCACTCTTTGGGTTTGTGGTTGGAATGTGTTAGTATGTCAGAAGAATATAGCGATTCTCAGAACAAATCAGAGGGTTCAATAGCCCTTACTGATGAGGAACTTAGTGAAGATTCACAGCCTTTAATTAGGCGCTCTAGGAATCAGTCTGGGAGAAGTGTGACCTCCAGACCTAGTCCCTCTGTACCTGCGTCAGACAGGCCTAGCAGCAGTAACCCTTCCACCACCAGGGGGACTGGAACGGTAGGTGGTTCCAGCATCCCTCACAGGCTCCAGGACTTACAGGTCGAATGGGCTGTTTCCAGCGGCCTTAAAGAGGAGGTGGACAGGTGCATTGCTACCCTGGTCCAGGAAGATGAACAGGCAGGAACCTCGGAGGACAGGTGGTCTAGGGCACGTGACAAAGCCCCTAAGGACGAGAGGGGGAACTTTAGAAGCACCCGATACCTGGACCTGGATAGCCACCATTGGACATCTGTGAGATGGGCAGATGTGAAGGAGAATGATGGCCCTGCCCATACTGCCCTGGACCCTGATTTTCTACAGAGGGCTTATGCTAAAAGGTTCGACATCAGGGCTGGTGAACTGTATGGTTTTGGCTCCAGCTTTGGCTATTGGTTTGAGGTTCCCAACCCTTCTGACAGGGCTTATTCTCCACCAAGGTTCAGAATCCCTGTATACATTGCCCACCTTGAGCTGGGAGTCAGGTTCCCCTTGCACCCCTTCCTGGTTGAGCTACTTGAGATGTGGGGCATTAGCCTTTCCCAGTTGGCCCCTAGTGCAGTGCAGAGGATTATCAGCTTCATCTGGGTCTGCACATTCCTGGAGTTGGAAATGTCTACCAGGGTTTTCAGGACTCTTTTCTGGCTAAAGGCATATAGGGGGACCCAAATCAAGACTGGCTGGTACTCATTGGAGGTTGGAAAAGGAGGCAATGATACCTATGCAACCTCTTATCCTCTAGTTGGTGGTCTAAAGAAATGGACACAGCAATGGCTGTGGTTGAGGGTTCCTTTGCATGAGAAACACCCCTACTTATACCAGGCCAGGACTGAGTTCACCAGGAACAAGGCCCTTGAGAGGAAAGCCCTCTCCCCCAGCTGTCTGACTACCGACAAGGAGAAGACCACCTTCGAGTGGTTTCAAGCCTTTGGGGCCAGGTCAAAGGGTAGGAGCCCCACTCCCAAACACTGGTTGCCCCATTTTGACCTGTTAAAGGTGGAGCTTTACCTGGCAGCTGGTGGGTTGAGCAGAAATGTGTCCAGAAGTAAGTCTAGTTGCACTGAAGCCTTTGTAACCTTTTTCCCTTCCTCATGCACATTTACATATTTTTTGCAAACTGATTTTTGGCTCAATAGCTCTAACCATGTTCCTTATGTTTCTTGTGCAGTGGAAGCTTTGGGGAACATTGACTGGTCAGTTCTGAACTTGAAGAGGACCCCATCTGGCAGCATTTCCATCCTGTCCTCAGAGTCTGGTGTCTTGAGGGATCAGATTGTGACCCTTGACAACCTGGTGATCGACGAGGAGGTATTTTCCCAACTGGTGAGGAGCAAACCTACTGATCCTTGGACCTCGGAGAACTTTGACAAACCACCAATCACCATGTCTAGCAGTACCTCAGGAGCTGGTCAGGAACCTTCCCAGGCTACTGGTGCCTCCCAGGGGGCCTCAGAGGAGAGAAGCACAAGGGCTGACATCTCCAGTACCCCCCAGGCTGAAAGGAGACCAAGAGCTCCCACTCCCACTGGGAGTGGTGGGAGGTCCTCATCTGGTTCAGCTTTCAGGTCTACCAGAAGCAGGCTCAGGATGCCTGACTTTGGAGCCCTCCGAAGTACCATCTCCCCACCACCTGCAGGAAGAAGCCCCTCTCCCATTGAGGGTGGGAGGATTGTACACAGGGGTGGTGTGTCTATGGTAGTTCCAGCTGAATGCTCCTGCATAGGAACTCGGGTGGCTACCTGGTGAGATGGAGGCTTCATCAAGTGGAAGCTCTCCTGACATGGCTCCTTGATTATGCTCCATTGCTCTGCTTTCTCTTCTGCTTCTTAGCTTTTTAATCCAAGAACAATTTAATTTTGCTTTGAATACTTGGTTGTTAACTTTGAACAATTTGCATTAAGCCTGCTATTTTGCAAGAACATCATGGCTACTGGCCCATGTAAGGGCCCTCTTTTTGGAGCCTAAGCCAGGCAGCCACCAACTTTATGTAACAATTTGCCCCTAAGGGCGGTACTGCTTCCATAGTTTTTGGTATGACTTTACATATGCATGCTTTAAAATGCTTTAAAATGTTCACTTAGTGCCCCATAGAATCCACAAATTCCATGGGTTCCTGGTATTTGTGTTATCAATACATAGATAGGAAATTTTTGACCAGGTAATAATTACCAGGGGTACTAGTTGTCCCCCCCATAGACTTGTATGAATTTAAACCGAGGAAAAATTCAAAGAAGTCATTTGGTTGTCATAAAATTTCCAGATAAAGACAAAAATTTATAGGCGGTAGTTGCATAATTATTAATGGTTAGAAAATGTTGGAAAAAACAAAAAATGCATATTTTTAGTTTAATCCTTACCAGGGGTACTACTTGTCCCCCCCAAGACTTATATGATTAAATTATTTAGATATAATTTAACCATATAAGTTCTTGTTTTGAATTACCTAGCTATGCAACCATTAAATATTATGCAAGATTACCTGGAGGATGGCTCCTTATAAATTTTTGCATTGAACCAAACCAAAAGACATAATCTAATGGTACCTGCCTGTTTTGGTCACATGGCAGGGCATTACCAGGTGGCATAACCTACCTGGCACCTATTTGTAAATAAACAGGGTTTTACTTTAGATGACATAGTCATGCTAATACCTTATCTCATAAAGATTAGGGTTTTTGACTAGATGGCTCTTCACCAATCTAGTACCTGTCTCTGTAGGAAGAGCAGGGTTTTACCAGGTGGCTCTTCACCTGCCTGGTACCTATCTCTGTAGAAAGAGTAGGATTTTTACCAGGTGGCTCTTCACCAGCCTGGTACCTAGCTCTTTAGTAAGAGTAGGATTTTTACCAGGTGGCTCTTCACCAGCCTGGTACCTAGCTCTTTAGTAAGAGTAGGATTTTTACCAGGTGGCTCTTCACCAGCCTGGTACCTAGCTCTTTAGTAAGAGTAGGATTTTTACCAGGTGGCTCTTCACCAGCCTGGTACCTAGCTCTTTAGTAAGAGTAGGATTTTTTACCAGGTGGCTCTTCACCAGCCTGGTACCTAGCTCTTTAGTAAGAGTAGGATTTTTTACCAGGTGGCTCTTCACCAGCCTGGTACCTAGCTCTTTAGTAAGAGTAGGATTTTTACCAGGTGGCTCTTCACCAGCCTGGTACCTAGCTCTTTAGTAAGAGTAGGATTTTTACCAGGTGGCTCTTCACCAGCCTGGTACCTAGCTCTTTAGTAAGAGTAGGATTTTTACCAGGTGGCTCTTCACCAGCCTGGTACCTAGCTCTTTAGTAAGAGTAGGATTTTTATGTTTCTTCCTCAGAGAGGGAAAATATTTACATCCTAAAGAAACAATATTTACACGAAATTATATATGCTAGACAATTTATCTACCAGGGAGCAAAATTGCTTCCTTATATATATATATATATATATATATATGTACATTGTTTACAATAGTTTTTCACCTACTTTTAATCAAAATGATGCCCTATGTATTACAGGATTTGTGAGTCTAAGCATAGTACCTTCTTAGCTGATCTGAATTCCATATACTTGGCAACTCAGTGCCATCTAGCTCCATTAGTCTATAAGTTCCAGGCATGCTTTGGGAATGAATTTGGTAAGGTCCCTCCCAAGTAGCTGAAAGCTTGCCATGTATTCCTGCCTTTTGGACTGCTGCTGACTTTCTGAGGACCAGATCACCTACTGCTAGAGGTCGTTGCCTGACTCGTCTATTGTAATATTTGGCTATCCTTTGCATATAGGCAGCATGTCTGGTTGCTGCATCATTCCTCATCTCTTCTACCAGGTCGAGACATTCTGACAAGATTTGCTCGTTTTGAGGCTGGCTATACTTCAAGAGTCTGAGAGATGTGGAGCCGACTTCAATAGGAATCAGAGCCTCTGTTCCATATACCAGGGTATAGGGTGAATGACCAGTGGATCTTTTAACTGTGGTTCTTAATGACCAGAGTACACCTGGCAATTCCTGGAGCCATAGGCCCTTCTTATCATCCAGCTTCTTCTTTAGACCATTCAGATCTGCTTGTTTGCTGCCTCTGCCAACCCATTTGATTGTGGGTGACAGACTGCTGAGAATGCTACCTTGATCTTGAATTGGGCTAACCAAGCCTTCAAACGATCATTATCAAACTGCCTGCCATGATCAAACACCAGGCACACTGGTATACCATATCTGGTAAGCACATTCTGCCATAGAAATTTCCTAACGTCCTTTTCCGAGATGTTGGATAAGCCCTCAGCTTCAATCCACTTACTAAAATAGTCAACAGCCACAATCAACCACCTTTTTCCACCTTGGGCTCTGGGAAAAGGCCCCAGGATGTCAACTCCCCATTGTGCAAATGGTATTGGATTAAGGATGGGATGCAAATCATTTGCTGGCTGGTTGATGGATGGAGAAAACCTTTGACACTTATCACACTCGGTCACTATCTTGACAGAATCTGCAGTCATGGTTGGCCAGTAGTAGCCAAACCGAAGAGCTTTGTGAACCAGGGCTCTAGCTCCTACATGATGCCCACATATGCCTTCATGAATCTCTCTGAGGATGTAACCTCCTTCATCAGTATCAACGCATTTAAGAAGTGGTTGTGAAGTGTGTGATCTCCTGTACATCTCACCCTGGATCATGGTGTACCTTTGAGCGGCCAACTTGACTTTCCTGGCGTGTGCTTTATCTTCAGGTAGCACTCCATTTTGTTTGTATGCTATGATATCTGCCATCCATGGTGGTGGAGGTCCCACTTGAAAGACGTACATAGATTCACACTCTGTACTCCTTTTGGGAAGTACTTCAATAAAAACAGACCTGGTCAGATTTTGGAAGGTGGTAGTTGCCAACCTAGCCAATGCATCTGCCAGGATATTTTCCTCCCTTGGGATTAGACGGATCTCAAATGATTGAAGCTTCGAAGCCAGCTCTTTCATCCTGGTGCAATAGGCCTGCAGAATAGGCTCTCTGACCTCGTACTCCCCCCTGTACTGGTTTGCAACTAGTTGGGAATCAGTCAAGAGACATACCCTGGTTGCACCAATAGACAGGCAGAGTTGTAGTCCTGCTATGGCAGCCTCATATTCTGCTTCATTATTTGTGGCTTGAAACTTGAACTTTAGGGCATACTCGATTACATCCTTCTCTGGTGAAAGCAATACAACACCAGCCCCAGATGCTCCATCAGTCGATGAACCATCAGAGTAAACCATCCAAGGCTCCACCTGTACAGATTCTTCTTCATAATATGAACATTCTGCTAAGAAATCAGCCAATGCTTGTGCTTTTATGGCTGTCCTGGGCTGAAAACTGATTCCAAAACCAGTCAGCTCAAGTGCCCAATTGGTCAATCTACCAGACTTTTCCAATTTTTCAAGAGATTTCTCCAGGGGAAGGTCAGTTAGAACTACAATGGGATGAGCATCAAAGTATGGCCTCAATCTTCTAGCTGCTATAATGACTGCATAGGCAGCCTTTTCAATCATGGGATACCTGGTTTCTGCCCCTGTTAATGCATGACTCACAAAGTAGACAGGTAGTTGTACCTTATCCTGTTCTTTTAATAAGACTGCACTCACAGCTGTTTGGCTAACTGCAATATACAGGAATAAGGTCTCACCTGGTTGTGGTCTTGCCAGGGTAGGCAGTTTCGTCAGGTGCTCTTTAAGCTGGTTGAAGGCCTCCTTTTGCTCTGTTCCCCAATTGAACTCCTTGTTACCCTTTAGAATCTTGAAGAATGGCTGGGACTTCTCAGATGACCTGGCTATGAATCTGGATAATGCAGCCATTCTGCCTGTTAGCCTCTGTATATCTTTGATGCTTCTCGGTTCTGGCAAGTCCAATGCTGCCTTCACTTTATCAGGGTTAGCATCAATTCTTCTCTGACTGACCATGAATCCCAAGAATTTACCAGACTTAACACCAAAGACACATTTCTTTGGGTTAAGTTTGACCTGGTATTTCCTCAAATTTGCAAATGTTTCAGCAAGGTCTTCAACATGATCTTCTGGATTGACACTTTTGACAATGGCATCATCAACATATACCTCCAGATTCCTGCCCCTTTGAGTCTCAAAGACCTGGTCCATCATACGTTGGTAGGTGGCTCCAGCGTTCTTGAGCCCAAAGGGCATCATGATGTAGTTATAAACACCACAGCTGGTGATGAATGCTGTCTTCTGTTTGTCTGGTGGATACATGTGTATCTGGTGATATCCTGAAAGCATCCATGAAAGAGAGCCTGGCATGACCACTGGTTGAATCTACCAGTTGATCTATCCGTGGCAGAGGGTAGCAGTCTTTTGGGCAGGCTTTGTTCAAGTCTGTGAAATCCACACACATTCTCCAGGTGGCATTTGGTTTTTTGACCATCACCACATTTGCCAGCCACTCTGGATAGTGGCACAACTCCACAAACCCTGCATCTAACAATTTATTGACCTCTGCCTCAATGGCTTGATTCTTCTCCATGGAAAAGTGTCTCTTCTTCTGCTTTACAGGCTTCTTTGCTGGATCCAGAGAGAGATGGTGCGATATTACCTCAGGATCAATCCCAGGCATTTCATCTGCTGAGTAAGCAAACACATCTTCATGAGCCCTGAGCAAGCTGATTAAGTCACACCTTTCCTGAGCCCCCAAGTCTGAACCAATCTGGACCATTCTATCAGTGTCTTTGACCAGAGGTACTGACTCTGTGCCTTCGACTGGTTGTGGCAGGGCTACCCTGTCCAATTCAATCTGTGGTCCAGTAGAAAACTGTGCTGATTCTTGAGAATGAGTTGCTTCTGGTTCTGTGACCTGGATCACCCTCTTCTTTAAAGGCTGTGGACTGGATGCAGCCCCCATTTCCTCTACCTGCCTCCGAAGCTTGTCTGAGTCTTGTTTCCTTGATGATTTCACCAGGGCTAGCTGACATGACCTGGCTGCTATTTGAGAACCTCTCAACACTGCAACTTTACCACAGTCTGATACATACTTGAAGCACAGATGATAGGTAGATGCTACACCTTCAAAGGCACCCATGAATGTTCTTCCCATAATAATGTTATAAGGTGAATAAGCTTCTACCACCTGGAACCTGACCATAACAGTTCTCCCTAACTCTTCATCCCCCAAGGTGACTGGCAAATTAATTTCACCTTTAGGAAGAATTGAGTTTCCAGAAAATCCTGTTATAGGTCCTGATGTGGGCTCCATATTGCTATCCTGTAACCCCATTTTTTGGTAAACATGATAATAAAGTACATTTACAGAGCTACCCCCATCAATCAGGACTTTATGGACTAGGTGATTGCACACTTGGACTGAACATATCAAGGGATCATTATGGGGCTGGACCAGCCCCCTACAGTCTTGAGGTCCAAAGCTAATTTCAGGAATATCTAAACATTCAGACTGATAAGAATTGGAACAACTAGCTGTTCTGACCTTATTTTTCAGATGCTTCTTGGAGGCAGGTGGGCCAAAGATAACAGAAATTTCATTGATTGGCCTCCTGGGCTGGTATCTCCTTGGTTGATCTGTTCTGTCTTCCTTCTGGCCCTGGTCTTTCTCCTCTTGATCTTTGGCAAATTTCTTGTACTGAGAAAAGAATCCCTTTCTGATTAGGTCTTCAATGTTATTCTTCAGCTGGACACAATCTTCAGTGGAATGACCAGGACACTCGTGGAAGTCACAGTACTTATTAGGATCCTTTCCAGCCCTGGACTTCTTGGGAGGTTTGATCCATTTATCCTCTCCCTTGTGAGTTGCATATATTACTGCCCTGTCTGTATTGAGGGGGGTAAAACTTTCGAAAATAGGTGGAAGTGGTGCTGATGCTTTCTCCTTTTTCTTTTCCTCCCTCTTTTCCTTTCTGGATTTTTGGGCAGTAGCTGGTGATTTTTCCTCCTTTTTCGGAGCTGCTGTTCCACCTGGTGCTGTGGTCTTGTTGAACTCCTCCAGGGTGATATACTCATCTGAGATTCGCATTGCCTGGGCCAGGGTATCCACCTTTGACTTAGTGAGGTGGTCCCTGAACGGGCCTGGTCTGAGACCATACTGCAAAGCCATGATTACCACATCAGGTTTTGATCTGGAGACCATTATGGCCTCCTTATTGAACCTGGTAAGATAATCACGCAAACTTTCATCTTTACCCTGCTTTACTGACATAAGCTCAACTGAAGATTTTTCTCTTCTCCTACCACTTATGAAATGATTTCTGAACTGATCCGCCAGGTCAGCAAAGCTATGGACACTACCTGGTGGTATATTCCGAAACCAGGCCTGTGCAATTCCTGTCAAGGTGGTAGGAAAATACTTGCACCAGGTTGCATCTGTAAATTCACCCAGGTACATGTGTCCCTCATAAAGGGCCACATGGTCTTCAGGATCTCCAGTACCATCAAATTTGATGTGGCCTGGCATTTTAACTTTTTGTGACCGAGCTTTCAAAATTTCCTCACTAAGTGGTGATGAGGAAGGATACCTGATCTCAGCTGCTGCATGCACTGTAGCTTGACCAGGGGAAACAACAGTTGCAGGTTGACCCTGTATCGGATCTGGTTCTCCCAACCTTTGGAAAGCTGAGAGTCGATTTCCCAGCCTGTCATGAACTGACCGCCCAGGCCTGGTTGCATGTCCAGGTCTGGTAGTCTGTGACGTATATCCAGCGGATTCTGCTTGTGACCCATGCCTGACCGTTGCTGACCGGTCTCGGTGTGCAGGGCTCGCGTACCTCACCTCAGGTCCCATGCCAGTTTCATCTGGCAGGCCTTCCATCGATGGTGAGGACCCAAACGATGGTGAGGAGGAAGGATGTGGTGGCGAGTAATTTAGTCGCCTTCTGACGTGTGGTCGTGGTGGTCTGTCTGCGCCATCTACCTGGTCATGGTACCTCCTGGCCGAGCGGCTTGGTGTGGGCAGGTTTGGACCATAAAAGTCATTACCTTGAGTGGTTCCCACTCCCGAAGTGTTTCCACCATAACCTGAGGATGCCAGACCTGCACGTCGTAAGATATTTCTCGCCTGCTCCACCTGGTCTGGGCTTGGTGGAGTCGAGTAACCTCGTGTTCTCCCAGAGGGAGGAGGTTCTTGTTGATAAGTCCCACCCTGTCCAAACGTCCCAGTATTCTGGTTCCTCGGACTTTGTGATGGGTTGTGATGAGACGGTGGTGGCATTGAACCCCGGCTTTCCCGGTGTCTTGCTGACCTGGTACGTCTCGAGGAGCGGCTTCTTGCCGTGGAAGAGACCTCCTCTGGCCTTCTATGGTCAGCTCCATCACCATGCATCATCTCCTGGTTGGATGCATCCATGGTTCTCTTCACTCCGTATGTGACACTACGACCCTCCTTCTAGCGCCAAATTGTTGGTACAATATGTGGTACTGCTGACGTGGCAGCTGCCAACGAGCCGGTGTTGGTGAAGATGGACCTGGTCTGCAATCCTTGCTCCTACAAAACACGATTGAACTACCCTGGGGCAACCCAGGAACAGCCCCTTCGATGGAGGTGTCAGTATTTACCAGGGTGGTCAATATTTAGAGAGAAATGTAATGTAGGAGGTGTGTGTGTTCGAATGAACTTACCAGCCCTTGGGGCTTCCAGCCTGCTTTTATACCCGAGACTTTGCATGGTCAAGGCTTCCTCAAATGTGACAAGTGGCGTACTGATATACCAGGGTAGGTGTCATGCATATATCCAACTTTTGGTTAGTGGGTTGGTGGCTTTGACTCCCTTTGACTGGGCCTACTGGATCAGCTTGGCACGAATTGGGCTTATTGGACTTAGTTGACATGGGCCCTGGTGGCCATTGGGCCTGGTGGCTCAATGGGTACCAACAAGAAGTATTACAGAGGCTGATAGGCCTAAATTGTCTAATACTCTCAGGATTATCTACCTTAGTGTAGACACCTGAAAATGTGTCTCCCCAAATGAGTAATCCGTGATGAAATATACCGCGTCTCGCGTCTGTTTCGACTCGGAAAAGATGCTTTGAACTCACGAAAGTTGGAAATACGTGAGGTCGTACTCGGAACTATTGAGCAAAGGTCACTTACAAGGCAAACATGTTTTCTTTCGGTTTTCTCGATAAACTCAAAGGTTTTCAAAGGTTTTCAAACGAGTTACACTGGCGATTCTCGTGCTTTTTGTTTTCCATCATGTGCGTCACATTTTTCTGAATCCGCCAATATTTTTAAATTATTTTTCTGATTTTTCTATGATTTTCTATGAATTTTGCAATGTTTAAATACGCAGAATACGCAGAAAATACGTGAATAATTAGAAAAATACTCCGGAAATACGTGGAACCTTCTAGAACATTCTAGAAATCCTTGCTTGGAGAGCAAGGGTGTCTAGGTGCGTCGAATCAAGGGAAATCACGAATAAAATCGGAGGAAATCGAAATATTTCGAGGTTTTTGGAAAGAATATACGAAATCAGTGAGCGTATATACGCAGATGCTGAGCGTATATACGCTCACCAGGAGCGTATATACGCTCCACATCCAGCGTATATACGCTCACCTTTGCCATACGTTTTTGCCAAAATTCAATGGAAAATGAGAAGCGTATATACGCTGGAATGAGCGTATATACGCTCCCCATGAGCGTATATACGCTCATCCCAGCGTATATACGCAGGGTTGATTTGCCTCGATTTTTGCCCCGTGCCTATAAATACTCCCCTGCCTTGCTCAGTCCGGGACACGCACAATTCACGCTCTGACACCTTCACTTGACACGACTTTCAATACACTTCACACAGTCACGAGACACATCTATACACTCTCAAAACACTCAAAACACATTCGATTTCAATTCAAAGCATCGATTCTCTTCGAATCAACAAGCGAAATAAGGGTATAAATCTGAGATTACTCACCAAAAACCTTTCTTTCACTCTTTTTCAATTCCTTTTGTCACTTTTAATTTGATTAACCATTATTTTGAGTTTTAATTCAATTAAAGCAATGTAGAAACTCACTTGTTAATCGTTTCATGTAAATATGTAGGATTTTATTCATATTTTCATTGTTTCCATGGTTTTTGGCTTTCATTATTATACATATTACTATTGTCAATACTAACGCGTTTGCTTGTCTCAATTAGCAATTCAATCGAAGGACGATTCCCTTGAGTTTTATTCTTATTCTAACGATTTGATTGTTTGCAGTGACAAGGTGAGAAGGGCGCACATACATATTATTATGCCTTACTAACCTTTGTTTTTCATGTCTCGTTTGTATATATATATTCAATCACACTTGTATATATTGCTTAAACAAGACCGGAATTTAATCGTTTGTCACATTAAAGTCAGATAATCATGGACGACCGGTTTTCTAAGCACCTTATTAACATTGACTAACAATCAAGTGATCGCCTTATCCATTGTAGAAGTCTTGGTTTGTTATAATAGCAACCCACCTAGTAATCAATGCACTCTCAAAGTCAAATCAATAGGCTCTTTTGAATTCAATTGTTATGATTTATGGAACTACAATGAGACCGAGTAGAGGCCGCTACATGCGGGCGAATTGGGTTACAGATCTGATTCGTACCATGTCCCCGAACCCACGACTGGTTACTTGATTGGACGTGGGGCCATTAATTTGGCACCAATGTTTCGGGCGTCCGTGAATAACCTATATAGGCACGGTGGCGATCCCCTCAATTCGACGACACACCCCAACGCATTCACATGCGGATTCCATGGCTCAACTCCATGACACTGAAGCTGAGGTCAACGCCCCTGCCTAAGGCGGGGCGAAGCCCTACACTTAGGTATTAAACTAATATAGGTCCTGTTCAGCACACTTGGAACCTCCCTTGTCTCAAAAATATCTGCCAAATAATCAGTGACATCCTGTCTTACCTCACCCCAGTGTTTTTAGAAGAACATAGGATGGTATCCATCCACCCCTGGTGCCTTCAAAGCCCCCATACTAAAGACTGCTTCCTAATCTCTGAAATGTTAGGTTTATAGGCCAAGCCAATGTCCCCAAATTGAAAGTCACAGATGGGTATACTAACCCTATCAGAGGTAAGGAGGGAGAGAAAGAAATGTTGAATGTGATCCCTAAGAGCGTGAGGTTGAGTAATTCCCCCCCCCCCCCTACATCATTATTCAAAGAGATGATCCTATTCCTTTTCCTTTTAATTTTAACTGATTGATGAAAGAAACTGGAATTTCTATCCCCCCCTTTCAACCAATTTTCCCTAGACCTAACTCTCCTATACAAGTCCTCTTTATCCAAAACATCATTAAGTTCCTGGCTCAACATGGATTCAAGGTCCCAAAGGTAAGAGTTCAAGGGGCTGGATTCCAGAGATAATTGGATACCTTGAAGCCTGGCTTGCAACCTCCTCTTCTGGTGGAAGAAGTTAGGGCAGGAGGTTTGGCTCCAAGTCCTGATTTCCTTGGTTAGGCTCTCAAGTTTCTGGTGCAAAGGGCCAGTATGAGAAGGCCAAGTGGTGGAAATTAGAGGAAGAAAGGAGGGTTCACAATACCATGTAGGATCCAAACGAAAGGGTTTATGKGTAAGGGGTGGAGGGGAAGGAGTGGGGTGTGTGGCAAGTAGGATGGGTKARTGGTCAGAGGAATGCCTGGAAAGATTTGTGACATGTGTATATGGCCATAACTCCAACCATTTACCATTGACCAGGGCCCTATCTAGCTTACACTGGGYAGGCCTCCTTTTGGATTTATTAGTCCAAGTAAAACGTAGACCAGAGCTACCCAGATCAATAAGCCCARAACGAGAAATACAAGAGTTAAAGGCATTACAACGACTCRAAACAACAGGCCTACCCCCCAATTATTCTRATTGATTAYRAACCTCATTAAAATCCCCAATAACAAGCCATGGTAAGTTAATATCAGCAGACATATCAATCAAGTCAGTCCAAGTTATTTTTCTTCTACGAAATTTAGTACTTGCATAAATACCAGAAAAACAAAGGTGGAGGAAGAATCCTTTACCTGGACTACCCCATGCAGCGAGTGAAGATCCTTACCAACGGGAGTAAAACTCACCCTTGTAGAACTTCCCACACGCAGCAAAGTAGAGCACCCGAGAAAGCCATGGTTCAGCAAAATCCCATCATCAAAGGGCAGACTTCCAAATTGTTTTTTGTATTGCAGCTGAGGTCCTCGTCTTAAGTATCACAACATACAGGGTGTGGTGTTAATGATCGGTGTAGACACATGCTCTTGAAACTTGGGCGTTCGCAAATTGCCCCTCGAATTCCATGCGACATTACATATCAGCCAGGAAGTTGGTTGGTCTGAAGTGTTCCCTTGAATCTCCCTGCTCCACAGGATTTCACCCTCTTCCATTTCTTTTCTTCGGCGGTGGAATCGGCTACAGGAGTGAGAGTCAACGTGGAGGTTTGAAGCTAGCGAATCTTTCTTACTTGGTGGGTTTCATTCTGAAGAAGCATATTGTCTGGTCCATGTTCCCAACTAAACCAGGTGGAAAGCATTCGACGAACAGTTGTAGACTCTTGAATGTAGCATCGGAGTACAAATAAATTTTGTCGTCGATTGGGAATAATTGGATGCAGGATCGGCAGTAAGAATGAAAATATCGTCCTCCATGTGGATTGTCTCTCTCGATCTGGGATGCGTCTGAAGCCATTATCTCCGAAAATGCTCTGGCTGCAATGGGAAACGAGCCTCGAGATCTTCTTTAGGATTCGGAAGATAACAGGGAGAGGTGCTATCGTCTCGTGTCATCTACAGGTCCGAGTAGGGGGAAGTATCACACCCGTGGGTTTCATTATGACATTTGCGGATCAGCTGCTTGGGATCTAAATTTTGCCTGTCATCGTTTGAGAGAGAAAACTATTTGTCATCGGTCGACCATCGTATAGGTTACGATGGGGCTTCTTGTTGGCCATGTAAAGCTGGTGGGGCTGGGAGTGGGTGTTTGATGAAAGCAATGTTTGTCGGGAGAATGGGTGGGTGTTTGTAGAGTGTTGGGTGGTCCGGTGGTGAAGTCTGGTGGAGATGGGGTGGTTTGGTTTAGGTGTCGGCGTAGTAAGCCGTAATCCATGGGTTCTTTTTGTTTGAGATAAGTGAAAGGTGAGTGGAATGCGTAGATGAACGGGATGTCGTTGGGTGGGTTTGGTCGGGAGTACAAGGGAGGAAATGAAAGGATAGAGGAGGCCAGCTCAGAACAAGGAAGATCTCTTTAGAAAGGTACTTGGGACCACAGAAACGTTATCAACTCACGTGCCTCCCAAAAGAGGAAAACTGCTCATCGTGTTTGATACTACATCGTGCTTGGTGCGTGACATTGGACTCATCGCGATGCGATAATCGTTCATGTGATTCACACGTGAGTTCATTAATCAGGATGTAGATGTCCACACGGTGGAACATTGATATTATGTTCAGCTCAATCTGTGGCGATGGATGATAGGATTCTCAGATAGGTGGTTTTGAAGGCACCTCCTCCGTGTGATGGTGGAGGTTGCTTCCATGTCAACCGACTCTCATTTGGTTAGCGGTGTGTGCGGAAGTCCTCTTTGGTTGCCGTTTTTCTTCCTTCTTTGCTTTTTTGGTGTTTTTCCTTTGTTTTCGTGTCTCTGAATTGCACCCACGGATGTGAGGCTCCAAAATGGTGTTAGCACTCCGAGGGGTGGGCAGGCTGTCATGTTTGTCTTTGTTGTTGCTCCTGGGAATGGATGGATTCGTCTCAGGTGCAGGACTTCTTGTAACCCGCAAAGATGACCTATTGATTACCAATTGGACCACCATTGGGGATATCTTCCAAAGCAGTGGTTGTCACCATACAGGCCAACATATACAACTTAACCAACGGGTCAGTTTGTTCAACAACACTTTTAGTCGGGCAAACCTCAGTTCAGATAACCCTTCCTGCTGCCCTTAGATCTGCACTTATAAACTACCTAGATGATTAAACCAAATCCTTTAAGACGTGAGAGATATAGAACTCAAAACTGGCCAATCAGGTAGAGTGAACCAAAAACAGGATAAAGGAGATGCAAGAATTCAGATGTTGAAACCCAGGGGTCCATTCTTGCCGGACAAAAACTTGCCATTGATAACCATGGACTTCCTCGAGTGGCTTTGGACGCATTAGACACTAGAGTTATAAGACATAGGAAATCCTTTCCCAATGCGGCACAATTTTCACTGTGAGGCAACTTCCAAATCTTCTGAGAGGTGTTTTGAAAGGTAATCACATAGGAGAAGAACCCCAATCCACTTAATGAGTCAAAGAATCTACGCCATCTTGAGTCGTGAGGAAGTAGAATTTCCAGGTGAACAAATGGATATGGATGTTTCGTGAAGTCGTTGTGGCGGGGTTAGTAGAAGTTGGGGTTGTAGATGGTGGATGAGACGGTAGTAGAAGAAAGGGTGAAGGGGAAAGCAGGGCTGGTTTCGTGATAATCGGTGGTGCGCAGGGTGCTGTGAAGCAGACGGTCCGGTTGGAGAGTAGTGGCAATTGGTGAACGATCAGAGCGTAGGACAGCCGAAGGCCGGGGACTTGGTGGCTTGTCATCGGGTAGTCGCAGCCGAAGGCGTCTCCTCCAAAACTGCAAAGAACACTCTGACATTCTCTCTAACATTCTCTCTCTAACTAGTAGCTTGTACTTTCATTCAGTAATTTACCATATTATTATTGGGCTTTGGATTAAAATTAGTCCACATTAGACAGACAAAAACAGCTTGTTGTTGATTATATTGTTGCATTTTAGGAAAGTAAAATTAGGGTCCATTTACATAACTGAAATCAACTGAACTGAACTGAATTACTTAACTTATGATTAATATTGTTAAATTATTCATATATTGTGACTTGTACCCTTGTAATGTTGTATGTATACCATTCGTACATTATTCATTTCTCACGCAAAGTATGTAATGTATTTAAAATTTTATATTCATCTCATTGTACAGTATGGTATCATCTAATGTGTCTAGTGTGTTTTTATATTTCATCTAATGTGTTTATGTGTTTTATATTTCATCTCATTTTTATATTACATTTGTCTAATGTATTTTATATTTCATCTCACTAATCACTAGTGTTATGACAAGATTGTATTACTAACTTTATACGTATAATATAATATATAATTATTATTACTACTAAAATGATTAATATATGTAAGTATTATCATTATTGGTATTATTATTATTGTTGTTTTATTAACTTACGATTAATGTATTAAACTATAGAAAAAACATGGTAAGCAAACTATAAACCAACTTCATAATGAAATTATAATAATATTTGTGTTAAGATAATTAGTAGTAGAAATCATTAAGTGAATTGAAATGAAAATAAGTAGAGTAAACAAGGCTAAGCTTAATTTGTTTTTTTGGACTGAAATGTATCTCACTTGATAATTGCAAAAGGCTAAACTAATCGAACTAATGAAAAACAACTTATTATATAATTAGATTGAAAATAAGTTTAAAAGAACACGTTCTAATTGACCCCATTAATACCGTGCTCTTTTTTGCAGATCCACAATTYGACAATAAGTAACTAGTATAGATGTAGTCATATAGTTACAAAGCTTATACTGTAGTTTACAAATCTACATATAATGTGCGTTACTTTTTGACATGACTAGCAACTTAATTTTTCATTTTTTTTACCTCTTTGTATATATCACCACTATGCTGCCTTTTAACTCCAAGTTTAGGATTAAATCTGTAAGTAACGTAAAAGTTTGAAGATTTAATTATAAAATATACAAATTCAAGCTTTGGAAATGCAATTAAAAGTTAAATTCATTGTCAACTACTAATTGAATTTAAAATAAAACGAACCTTTCTTAGTCCGGTCATAATTGAATAGTAAACTCCATCAATTTTGTTTATTTAAACTTAGTTTCACACCTTTTCAATACACTTTTGGCTATCAATTTCATATAATGATACGGAAACTCAACAAGATATTCGACATTTTTTCTTTCTAATTATGTCAAATCATTATGAGAATTGTGTTATAGAGRAAGTATATTTATGTGATGGATCTACTCGTAATCAGGTGTGAGGAACAAAGATCGGTCCCATGTAATCATGCATTCATGCATCTGTGGGATATATTTACTATATCAGGGGGGACATACGAGTAATCAGTAAGGCCATGACTAGTCATTATGAACAAATAAATTATATCTATGTTATGAAATTATTAAAGTGTTGTAAAACTTTATAAGAAGATATATGAAACATGCATGAATGAAAGATAAATAACAGAAAGAATCCAAGTACGAAATGATTAATCTGGTTTCAATTTGACCTAGGAACCACGACAGAATACTTTAGTACCTGATTTAGAGCCACACATCACCTTCTTTTACCGACCACTACTTAACATTGCAATGCAACATCAATTTTTGACAATGGTTATGGTTTTACCAATTAATAATTTCGTGTTATTACGATCTTAAATTGAAGTACTCTTACTTTCTTTGCAACAAATAAATGTACCAATTAGAGTTAGCCTAACGAATTACAACTAGTGATTGCAAATAAAATTATACAATTACTCCTGTCATTTTTCAAATTAAAACTAGTAGAAAAAAAATCAATTTAATTTGTTGCTCTATATATTTTGCATTTTATGTCATATAAAGCAAATAATGCAATGATTTATTTGCCGCGATTGTAGCTCAAAACTGCATCAAATAAAATTTAAAGTATCATTTGCTACATTGTATTCTGTTGAGATATATTTAGAGTATATGTTTAGTTAGTTATGATAGGATATATTTTGGATAAAATACCTTTTCTTTCCTAGATTATATGATATATCATAAGATATAGTTTGTTGGTGATTTGGGAAGATTGTCATGTATTATAAATATTCACGTGAATAGCTAATAATATTGTGAGCTATCAGGCTAAAGGTTTTTTTTTACACCAATTTTTTTTCCTACAAATTATTTTCTATGGCTGGCGATACATCCCCGCCACCACCATCAATTTCGAGTGTGATTGTTAATAGTATATGTCCAGAAAATCAATCAAATGGCCAGTTTGATATTACGTCAGGGATCCTTGATACGGGAGCAACTCATCATGTTATAGGGCAACGTTCATGGTTATTTGACACGCAAAATTTTGAGTGTCCTGTTGGTTTGCCAAATGGTGAAAAAGTTCTTGCTACATTGATGGGATCTGTTTGCTTGTCCGTTAAAATTACTCTTAATAGAGTACTTTATGTCCCCAATTTGAGTTGCAATTTAATTTCTATTTCTCATCTTAACGATAATTTGCAAACAATAGTCCAATTTGATTCTCAATTTTGTGTTATACAGGATCAAACGAAGGAGTTGATTGGAATGGAAGTTACGAGAGATGGACTATTCTACTTTAGCAAATCGAAATTTGTGTCTGCGGTTGACGCAACATCAAATTTGGAGTTATGGCACCGTCAGCTCGGACATCCTTCTGAAAAAAGGTAGCTAAATTGATTCCTCATGTAGGAAATAATAAAGCTTGTTTGGATAAAGGGTGCGAGGTATGTATGCGTGCTAAACATCATAGAGATAAGTTTCCTTTAAGTGATAATAAAGCTTCTAGAATTTTTTTGAGAAAATACATATTGATTTGTGGGGTCCATATCGACATGTTTCGTCTTGTGGAGCTCATGATTTTTTGACAATAGTAGATGATTATTCGAGAGCAGTTTGGGTTTATTTATTGGTTGACAAATTAGAGGTATTTCAAATGATTATGTCCTTTGTTGCTATGGTTGATAGACAGTTTTCACAAACAATGAAGGTTATTCAAAGTGATAATGGAACTGAATTTAATTGTTTGTTTGATTATTTTAAGGCGACTGGTATTTTGTTTCAAACTTCGTGTGTGGGAACTCCACAACAAAATGGGAGAGTTGAGAGGAAACATAAACTTATTTTGACTGTGAGTAGGGCATTACGTTTCCAAGCAAAATTGCCTATTTATTTTTGGGGTACGGTGAATGTGTTCTTGCTGCTGCTCATTTAATTAATCGTACCCCTTCTTCCGTTTTACAAAACAAAACACCTTTTGAGATGCTCTTTGGTAAACCACCCTATTTTGATGCCAWTAGAACCTTTGGGTGTTTGTGTTTTGCTCACAATCAAAAGATTAAAGGTAATAAATTTGCAAGTCAGAGTCGAAAGTGTATTTTTGTGGGATATCCGTTTGGTAAAAAGGGATGGAAATTATATGATTTAGAAACAWRGGAATTTTTTGTATCACGAGATGTGAAATTTTTGGAGGAAGTGTTCYCATTTGAGTGTCCARAAGATGTTAATATATTTYCAAGTGCGCATGATAGTTATGTTCATGATGATTTTGCRGAAATTATTTATGAGGATGATACTAATAATTATTTCMATCATGATGATTTTGTGCCTAATTCTCAAACTAATATTCATGAGCSTAATTCTTTTAATACCTCTCATAATTCAAATTCTCAAAATATTGATAATGGTCACGAAGTCCCGCTTGATGCTTTCGATCATAACAGTTTACCTGTGCAATCCTCTGTTAATTTGCCTGCTACTAACTGAATGTCCACTGGGATCAGCCCAACAACACACTATCTCTGAGCACCCAACACAGTCGATTTTTAACTTCACCTTGCTGATGGCCTGTTGGCCTGGGTGTAGATCAATCCTAATAGTAGCAACGAACTTAGGGTATCGTGGTCTTCGGAAAGGAAAAGGATCCAAATGTTCTTATAAAGATTATGTAACATATACCGTTTTGGCTAATGTTCCATCATCCGATTCTTCTCTCTCCACTCACTCCTCAGGTTATCTCCATTATTCTATAGCACATATATTTAAATTGCTGACATTTTTATCTGTGGATTATCGAAAATTTCTTCAGCTTATAATTAAGGTACCCCAGATCTTCGAAATCATTTAGAGAAGCCATGAAATTGGAAAAGTGTTGTCGTTTCCAATTAAAAGAGAGATACGAGCTTTAGAAATAATGGCTACGGGGACTGTGAGCCTCTTCCGCCTATGAAAACAGAGCTCTTGGTATGTAGTCAATGGGTGTCTCAGACTATAATATTGTCAAATGGAGATTAGAGCGACTCAGTCCAGCAATTAGTGTGTTGGGTAATCACCAGCAAGAAGGTTTGACCTATTACGGAAACCTTTTGGACTCCTATTGCAAAATGACTACAGTGTCATACTTTTCTTGCTATTGCAGCTTCCAAGAATTGAAGTTTACATCAATGGATGTCTCAGAATATGCATTTCTTCATTGGTTGATCTTGAGAAGAGTTTAACAATGGAAATACCTCCGTTGTTTTCTCTTTCTGATCCTCTTTAGAATTGTCGATTGCCTGTTAAATCTTATGGATATAACAACAAGCTCCTCGTAAGATTGCTGGTTTGCAAAATTGTGCCGCTTTGAGAAGGGTATGGGCTTTTTCTTCAGTTTATTTCTGATTATTTCAACTATACATTTACCTAAAGGTATATTCAAATCAATGTTGTAGTTTATGTTGTATGATCTTATTATCTCTGGCAATTATCCGCCGCATTCACCTTATTTCAAAGCCTATCTTAGCGATTTGTTTATAAAATGAAGATCTCGGAAACTTAATAATTTTTTGGGATTGAGGTAGCTCGTAGTTTTTTCGGGGCTTGTTTTTATGTCAACGCAAATATACCTTGGATATTATTTCTGCAAGCTGGTTGTTAGGGGCAAAACCAAGTGGTTTTCCTATAGAACAAATCATAAGCATGGACTTGCAACTGGAGAGCTTCTGGCAATCCTGAAGGTATCGCACGACTTGTGGACGTTTGGTATTTAATCTAAGCGTTAACACGACCGGATTTTGGCCTATTCAGTTCATATTTGTCTCCAATTATATGCAAAGAACTCGCGCAATTGATCTTGCGAACGGTTCTTCGAGTTATGTGCGAATTTGAAAGGGACTCCGAGTCAAGGTGATTTGCTCTCCGTTGACAGGAATTAAGCTTGGAAGGTTAGTGTGATTCGATTGCGGGCGCATTTGTCTTCTCACTCGTCGTTGCGCTAATTCAGGATTGGCTCCTGTGTTTTGAGGTCATCTCCTATTTATATGGAAGACAAAGAAAACAACATACAATTTCAAGTCTTCCGCCAGAGCTCAATATAGGATTCTATGGCTGCAATTACTTGTGAATTAAAGTGTGGTTAAAGGATTGTTGTTGAGTTTAGGTGTTCATCATCCTAAAGCAATTAATTATTCTGTGATAGTGAATCGGCATCACATTGCAAAGAATCTGTTTTCCACGAACGCTACAAAACACATCGAGTGTTTGATTTCATTTTGTTCGTATCGATTAAATGAAGGTTTAATCTCGCCAGCTCATTTTCAACGTCATCACAGTTTCAACGTCATCTCAGTTGGCTGATATATTTACTAAGCTCTGGGCAAATATCAATTGATTTTCTTTCTTCGAGTTGGACATTTTGAATCTCATGCTCCAACTTGAGGGAGGTGTTGAGATTATTAGAGTATATGTTTAGTTAGTTATGATAGATATATTTTGGATAAATATCTTTCTTTCCTAGATTATATGATATATTCATAAGATATAGTTTGTTGAGATTTGGAAGAATTGTCATTGTATTATAAATATTCACGTGAATAGCTAATTAATATTGTGAGCTTGATTTTTAAAAATTGTACATATTTCTAACCCACTTCATACAATTTTAGATCACTCGTCCTTGTAATTTTTATTTATCAGTTTCGTTTCATACCTTCCCAGTCATCAAAAGATCGAAAACTCATACTCTAGCTCTCTAACCTCGGCCTTGAGCCTTACACTGTACACCTTCTATCAATACTCAACCAAAAAATTTCTTCCTTCTCAACTAACAAGCGACTATAAACGCCACTAACGGTCGTTGCACCGCCATAAGTATCTTCCATAACATCAAATTTGATTTTTTTCTACTAGTGTATCAATGGTATATGTTTATCCCCAATCCTCAAGAGTGTTTTTTTTTTCTTTTTACAAGACTTGTTGCAATGAAGCATATGTTGTTCTTTTCCTAACTTGAACTCTAATTACAAATAAATCTACATAAAACAATACAATAACTGGGTCTACAAATTTTCATTAAACTCTATAATTAAAGACTCCTATTATATATACAAGCTTTAGAGGATGACTCTTTTCGAATTCTATTGATGTCTTCTGAAATTGAACATAACCACTCAAAATCCCTAAATAAATAAGTATACTACTCCCTCGTTCCTTGAATCTCCTACCATACATATTTGGGTGTAAAATATAGAAACTAATATAATATATGAGAGTGGGGTAAAAAGTAGATTTAGATTGGAGAGAAAAAACAAAGAAAATTACATTGTTTAATACACATGAGTGTATTGCAAGTGGTTATGATGGATTCCACATGTGGACCACCACAATTAAAGAAAATAATATAAGAGTTTCCTAAAATGGAATAAAATGAGAGTGTAGGAACTTCAAGAAACGTCCAAATGAGAGAATGGTAAGTGTACTTTGATTGCATAAATTGAAGTATTTGTATAGTGTGCATATAAGACTAGTGAACAAAAGATCTAAAGAACAATATAATATGGCATGCTAGCGAGGACACAATTAATTACTACATTGAATGAATATTGATAGATATATTCAAAAAAATTAAAAAAACTAATTAGACTAAAAAAAACCTAAAGCCAAGCTAAATTGTAATCTATTATTTAATTATTATTCTAGGCAACTACATATATAATAATATACCAAGTAAAATATATTTTTTTTTAAAAAAAACCTATATTCAAAATAGTTAACTAGAGAACCAAAATCTTCTGAAATTGGTAGAAGTTGTACTTCTCTACAAAAGTTGCTAAATTTTGAGGTTTTGGATTCACATTTAGCATAAACATGAGGCAAGTAATTAACATATCGAGTCTATAAAATTTATCAAAACTAAAAAACTATGATGATGAACTACTAGTTTCGAAAATTGAATGATCAACCTCTGATGATCTCTCAATCAAAGCATCATCATTCAGCCTCATCATCTATCGCGGCGTTCTATCTACGGATGAAATTGTGAATTTCTGGTGATCAGCTAGCAAAACCAATGATCTTATCTATCTTTAAGGTTGGAGCCAAACATCTCTTCTCTTTTTAAACAAAACCTAATTCCTGCATTGCAAAAATAGAATAGCAACCCAATTTGTAAGGTATATATTAGTGATAATGATAGCATATTTTGTACTACAGCTTTCAATTTCATTCACATGCATATTTTATTTTAGTGATAATGATAGCGATTTGAAAGCCTGCTTGAATAAAAAAAAATCACATGGATGACTACTACTTATGCAAACTATCTTTTCATAAAACTTCCTCCGTTTGTTATTATCTGCCACATGTAAAGGAGATTAGATGATCGTACACACGAGCAAGAAGATCAAGGGGTTAAAAAGGAAACTCTTGTTAGAAAGTTTTGTAGAGATGAAAAGATAACACATTGAAACAATAATTAGTCAATATGGTACCTATATATAAATGCAAGAAATGAAACCATTAATAAAGAACAAAGGAAGCAATAGCTCAACTCTTTCAATGTGGGAAGAAACATAGTGTGAACCTTATTTCATTTCAGAAGATTAATTTCATTTAGTCATATAAATAACACTATTTACACTTATATGTACTAGTAAAAATCAAACAATCAAATCGCCCAAAACTGATCTTCGAATCCGGATTAACCCAAAAGGGTGAACCGTGTGGTAAAAAAATCAAACAATCAAATAATAAACCCCGTTTAATTTTTTCTTTTATCTACTTGTTATTAAGGGAAAATTTTAAACTTGGTTTTTCTATTGTGGTAATTCTGACATCAACATAATCAAAATGCTCAATTAACTGTGTTATAGTGGATGATGACGCCATAAGTAAACGACCATGTAGCTGATCGACCACACGTAAAAGAAATTGTCAAAATGTATTCATGTAATTAGTCGTGGTAAATAATAAACCTATGCCAAGCTAGATGAGATAGGTCATCCAACAAATTTGAAAATCATGGAGATAATAATTAATAATAATATAATAATATAATAATAATAATAATAATAATAATAATATAATATAAAATAATAATAATAATAATAATAATAATAATAATAAAATAATAATAATAATAATAATAATAATAATAATAATAATAATATAATAATAAAAAAATAATAATAATAATAATAAATAATAATAATAATAATAATAATAATAATAATAATAATAATAATAATTAATAATAAATAATAATAATAATAATAATAAATAATAATAATAATAATAATAATATAATAATATAATATAATATATAAAATAATAATAATAATTAATTAATAATAATAATAATAATAATAATAATAATAATAATAAATAATAATAATAATAATAATAATAATAATAATAATAATAATAATAATAATAATAATAATAATATAATAATAATAATAATAATAATAATAATAATAATAATAAATAATAATAATAATAATAATAATAATAATATAAATATAATAATATAATAATAATAATAATAATAATATAATAATAATAATAATAATAATAATAATATAATATAATATAATAATAATAATAATGATGCTCATAATTGGTCACATAATACTCCATATCTAGTAGTACATAATACAAGTAGTACTCCTTTAATTTGGACAAAAAAGAAACTACTGTAATAGACAACAGCAACAACATCGACTATACATCATCATCATGGAATGGAATGCATTATGAAAAAGTGGTCTCTGATTTATGAATGTCAAAATCACAACCTATTTTAGTGGGACCATTCACCATTGCATGTTCCCTTGAGAAGAAAATTAAAAGAGCATCTCTTTCATCATTCGTGCAGTTTTTTTTATATTGGGATGATTCTTGTTAGCCTTTCACCAACATTTTTTCAATTGGAGTACAATTCAAGGAATAATAACAAAATATATACTTATAATCTATCTACTGTTGTTTTTACACTTTTACATTCTATTTTCTGTTAGCAACTACTCCTCTCTAAATTCTGATAAAATTTGATCAAACAATGTATGCATGGCCAGCAAAATTGATGTGTCGTGGTGTCATATAATGTCGGTCTAGAAATAATATATAGTCGAGTGTCAAAATAAATTATGTGTGTTTATAATTTTATATGGGGTCAATTAGTTAAATTAGACTAAAGACATCAAAAATCTCACAAATTTACAGTAAAAATCCTACTATTTTATGTTTCAAGTGGGGTCAAGTGAACCCACTATCATATAAGTGGATCCGCCACTGAATATAGATGAATAAACTAAAGGTCTTAACTTTATCCTCTATATATGAGATAGATACTTGACCATGAATTATAAGACAAGAAGAAAGTAGTTATTTATGGACACGTAACTTTCCTCGAGTATGACTCTATGTTACTCTGTAATCTGTATGTAGTTGTCTTTTTCTTCCACTATTTCAATTTGATTTTGATTTTTTCAAACTTTTAATTCAATCACAATATAATTGTTGTTTGACTCTAGCTATATTTATATACTAGTATCAATTTTTAATGTAAATTATTTTCTCAGAAAATAATTTTATATGGTGAATACTATAATGGCGGCCAAGTAAGAAAATGATGAATGAAAGAAATAGTAGTATGGATCCTAGAGAAAAGCAATGATTTTATTATTCAAGAGAAAATAAATTTTCATTATTAGGAAATGTGTTTTATTCCATGAAAATATATATTTTTACGTACCACTCGTCACTCTGATAAAGCAAACAATGTGAAAATAGAAAGTGGAGTAAAACAACTTTCGGAAGAATGTTTTAGACCACAAAAATATGATTCTTCTATACAAATTAAAGACTTCTAGAAAATAATATATATGAAAAAAATAATTATTTAAGTTGTAAATTATACAATTTCACTGACAAACATTGCGGCAGGTAAACTGACTAACAATTAATCTAAAATAGTAAGTACAGTTGGTTATTTGTCATACATGTTGTGATCTTTACTTGTTCTCAACTCAAGATAACAAGTAGTAGAATCTTAATAATTTTTTGTTTTAAGCTCTAATTTTCTGAATCGGAGAATTGATAAAATCATAGATATTATTCAAAGAAGGAATAAAATTCCATCAATGGTACAAAAATACATTCAATGCGTGGCCACCCACCAAAGAGAAGGCAAAAAAAAAAGTGTCACAAAAATCTTTGTAATTTGATCATCAATATTCCATCACCGTGACTCTACCAAAATTTCACACCAAAAAATAATAAATAATTTTTAAAAAATAATACTATTTGACTAAATAAATAAACAAAGAGAATAAAAATAAAGGAATTCAAACAAACCAACAAACCAAGAGACAAAAACACAAGAATAAAAACAAACTATCCATAGCCCACTCCATCTCTCTTCCTCTTCCCCCAAAAGGTTGTGACCACCTTTGCTCAGTCATCATCACTTAATTATTACTCCTTTTATTTTCAATCACATTTCATTTTATTTTTTTAAAAAAAATAACTTATAGATTTTAGGTTTTTTTTTCTTTACAAGTACACATAAACCTAACATTATACAATCAAATCAATTAAAGTCTTAATTCCTATAACATAACGATAATTCTTATACGCTTAAAAAAATGATTAATTAATTTTTTTTCTTTACATGCGATTTAAATTAAACAATCAATCAAAGAGTTAATCCAATAACTTAACTATAATAGTAAAAAAGAAAAATGATTTACATACCTGTACTTGATTTTAGCTGTAATTTTTTCCCTCGGATTTGGAAAAGATGATCGCTAAAAATTATTATTACCACCACCAAAAGCTTGAGTAGTTGAAGGAGCAGAAGTATTGACATTGCTATGATTGGCTGCACTATTGTTGTTGTTGTTAGCGTTGTTACTATTATGGTTTCTTTGATGATCAGCAACATTATTATCTAAGGAAGCCATGTTTTGATGTTGTGAGTTTGCTGCAGCAGTGAATCCCCCTCCTCCACTCATGCTTCTCACTATCTCTCCTACCCCCAGAAAATCCCTAGTAAGCCTGTCGGATGATCCGGCACCGAGCCCGGTTTTATTTGGGTTGAACCCGCCACCATAGTTGTTGTTATTGTGGTTTCCTGTTGCACCACTCTGATGATCTCCTCCAAAGAAAGGGTTGTTCATTAGGTTATCCCTCATGAGTAGGTCATGGAGGTTATTTTGGTCATTATCTCCAAACAGTCCTCCGAACCCGCCCCCAGCGCTCGTTGGGGGCGGGGGCGGCGGTGGTGTTTGTTGCGGTTGTGTGGATTTCGCTTCCAGCCCTTTCAGTAGGGCAGTTGCGCTTGCGTTGCTGGCGGAGGTAGTGGACCCCATCTGGGCCGCCTTTTGTAGGAGGGCGGTGGCGGACATGTGGGGGCTGCTAGCTTGTAGGGCGGGCCCGGTGGCGTAGAGAGACGAGAGGCCGCCGGACTGGGGCCCACCACCGAAGAGGTTGTTGTTGCTGCCTGTAGGGGAGAACATGCCACTGTGGTCCCCACTTCCGTTGGTGGTGTTGCTAGTGTTGTTGTTCTCATTGTTGTTGGAAAAAAACCCTAGGTCGGGCACGGTCAGCTGCCCGGTGAATAGCTTGTTGGAGAAGATACCACCACCAGCATTGTTCTGTGACTGATGACTCTGCTGATCATGTTGATCATTGTTATTGCTATTAGAAAAATGGTGGGGGGGCCCACCAGATTGGTCATGAGTCAAGTAAAAGTTGCCCTGATGAGTTTGCTGTAGATTGTGCTGCTGCCGGAAAGAGTTAGGGCTGAGGATGTGGTCGAATTGAACGCCCCAACCCTCGGCCCACGCGCAAGTCGAAGGATGTCGGACGTCATCTGGTCGGAAAGGGCCGGCATGTGGTGATTGGGCATTATGATGGTGAGAAAGTCCAACTCCTAATCCATGTTGTTACCAACATTAGCACCACACCAGCCGAAGGTCAAACAAGTGGTTTCCTAAGCTTGTTAGGGGTTGGTTCTCGCACTTCTTGAGCTAGTGCGTCACAAATGCCCTATGTTTATGAAGCTATCCTCCTGCAAAATTAAAAAACATAACAATTAGTCTAATCAAATTAACAAAAATTTAAAATCCAAAACATACGATTAAATGGATTTTTAATATATATAAATGAGTCCTAATAAGAGTAATATTACACGTCTTAATCTTAATTAATAACCACGTCGAAACTAATCACTTAATCTAAATTAATAACCAAACCGAAACTAATCACTAATAATCAGTAAATTAAAAACCGGATTAATTATTCAAGTGTACATAATTATCTGATCCTAATCAATAACGTAAGAGGCGATTAAATCGTGGGGTTAAATCATCAAGTAATAGTGTATTGCACACGAGTACTACACACTACAGTATATATAAGTTTATGTATGAAAGGTCGTACCAAAAAAAAAAAGAGTATGACTTATCATCACATGTGACTATACATGGTACAAAAGTGTCATCATATGGTAAAATGCGAGTACCTAGATTGACTTATTTTGTGTACCGCTACTTGGTTTCGGATTCCAAATCTTAGCTTTAGGACAAGTGATAAGTCCAAGTGTAACAGAATTTTACTAGTCAAGCTGAATTGAAACGTCAATTTTATTTTGCTAGTCTAAATGAAGAATTTTCGTCAAATTATGTTATATATGCACTTCTAATACGAAGTAGTTTTTTTGACCTCTCTATAATGACTAGTCATTTGATCATTCACTGTGTTTAATTGTGATAATTACTTTGATATTGAAAGCTGTGTGCATGTATGTTATCTCTATACATTTTTTTTTAATTTAATTTATATCTGCCCCAATTATTCAAGTTACTTAAACAAAAATTGTATCTAAAGTTTTTTTTTTTGAGGGAAAATTGTATCTAAAGTAATAATTAAGAAATTGGGTAATTATATTATTGCTAGAATTTATAATGGACCTTGAAATTTGGAACATTTTTAAAACTCACATGTATAATTTTATGTACATTTAATAATTTTAACAAAACTTATAAGTATATTTCACAAGTTAGTTGCATATAAAGGAATGTATTATGGAGTATTTTTTTATGGAAGGAAAATTAAGAAATTATGAGAAATGCTATATTTTATTTTTTAAGTAACAAAATAATAATTTCGTTCAATTGATAGTAAATTAATAAGTACTCTCGTATTTAAGATTTTTACAACTTGCAATTCGACAAAATTTCAATTTTCATATCACTAATGTCAACTTAAATTAACACATAAAATAATGAGTTCTCATATGAGCCCGATGCACAATAGTTCAACAAAAATTCATGAAGACAAACATTTTGTATAAGTTACTCCCACTTTTTTTGTTGTAAATGTTTGTTTTGAAATAATTAACAATACCATTTAAAACAACAAACATATTGTACACTTGGTCCACATAATTCCATGAAAAAATAAAGTGTAGGGGTAACAATGTAAGATYGTGGTATAGTAGTGTGAAATTGTGAATGGTTTTAAAACTTGAGATTTTTCTTGCATGACTTATTACCAAAATATAATTAAATAATAGCTTGTGATTCTCTAACAATTAAGGAAAAGGTACTAACAGTTATACGCAATTAATAATCTTCCTTAAAATGTTACCTCAAATAAGGGAATTGAAGAAATTGGACACATGAGTATGACTTTAGAATTAATGTAAATGTAAATGAGATACATTTTGCATTTATATAATGACAACCAATAATAATAATTAAGATTGTCACAAGAAAAACACAAATAAAGCTCAATTATTGTTGCTAACAAAGATGAAAATTTATGTATAATTATTTCTAACCATGCGAAAATGGATATACTTTTGTAGCAAAAAAAATGAAAGAAAACATCAAGTACATCTCATACAAAAGGAGGACACACGAGGACCTCACAACACAGTTTTGATTCAGAAAAATCAATCAGAGCAATAAATTCAAGTAAGAGGAACTATCAAATGAGTTCATAATAATCAATCAAAACAAAAGATTTCCAAATTGTGGACTGARCCTTTAATAAATGCAAGTAGAGAATATTTTCATTATGGTGAAAGGTAATCAATCAAAGAGAAATCCTCAGACCACCTTACCATTATTTATGACTTCAATCAATCAATCTATCAATCTATCTAGCATTTTTCAGT
>SNQN01007942.1:9668-31224 GCA_008642245.1 Bassia scoparia | reverse complement strand
AAATAGATCAAAAGGCAATTTCAGAAAGAATTTAGTGAAAAACGTTTCCGAACAAAAGAATGGCAGGAAAAGGAAAAATGGAAAATCAGTTGTTATTTTTATAAAGAAAGTCATCTATCCCTCCATTGTTGTAATATTAGAAGAGGGAAGACTGTCTAGTGAAGAGGTAAGTTGCAGTAATGACTAATAGAAACTGCTGAACTGTGAACAGCTTATGTTTAGGCTTCTTGCCATTCTATAAGATACCTATCTTTCTTCAATGTCCTCAATACTTAAGTGTAAAATGTGTCTGATAATTATAGCTTTGTTTATTTAAATGATAACACTATCTCTCAGGGTGGTTTGCTCGGGATCCGTCTGTTTTACATAGGGTTGGACATGTCTTGCTCCAGTTAAAGGCTGAGCCTAGGAGGTCAAGGCWATTTGTCGTTGCAGATGATCTCTTTGAGTTTCAAAAAGTCTTGAAGTCGAAGACCTCATACTWTGTGAAAAAGATGACGGATACTCTATCTGGATGTAAGCCACATAGTTCATTTATGTTGAAAAGCACTCCTTTTATTTTTCTGTGTAATTTAGTTAAAATGCTTGATTGCCATAATAATTTTTTGCTTGCAAGAATTTTGATACAATGTTCTAAGTTAGTGGAGAGTGGTAATGTCAGATTGATATAAAAGGAGYCAGTTCCTTTTTAATGATCATGGTCTATTTCATTAATTGTGCAGATCGGAGTCCAAAGCATGTGAATATTGGCCACTATATTGCTTCAAATGTGCCTAGTTTGAAAGCATTTTTTGAAGAGTCATCACATGTGCAAAGTGGAGTAGCAGCTCTGAAAGCTCTTTCATCGGTGATGATATTACTTAATAGGTACTCCTCAATCTCTTATCTAATCTACGGAGTACTAAGTTTAAATTGCTGCCTTAAATATTTGATTTGTCAACAATTTACTGGTGAGTCTTGTTTAAATTAAGAAGTATGTGGATCACCTTTTATGTTCACTTCTCCGCCTAGTTGTTTTAACTTTTAAGCTTGCTTCCCTCCTTTGTGCTAAGATTTGAATCATTTTAAGCTGGTATATTCATAAGTCTCTTTTGGGAATAACAATGTATTCAATTGAAAATAAGTAATAGAAGTGTGACAGTTACCATTATATGCTTTCCTCGGGTAACCATAATAGCTATTCTTATTTAGGTGAGCTTCTGTAATTTGCTAGATTCAGTACTGGAGACCTTATCTTATCATAAAATTGATCATTCGCTAAATCGCTGTATCTAATTTGCTGTTTTGCTTAGCCTACATATGTTATGCGCATTCAATAGAATAGTRGTGAGTTTTATTTTGCATTGAGTATTTGAGTTTGTTCTTCGTCTAATTGAATTGCAGAAGGAAATTCTTTTACCTCTTGTTGTTTTGCCCCTTGTTTCCTGCGTTTGATAAATATGTTTTTTCCCCTGTTTACATTCTTGATTTTTCTAAGTTTCTGCTGTTACCCATCTTTATTATGTATTTATGTTTAMGGGTGTTATATTTGTGGGGTGATTGTGATTCTTTTACTTTGTTCTGACCAGCATCTGAAATGCCTGTTAGATATGAGTTTAAAACAAATCACGGGGAATGGATCATATCAGTGAAACCAAAGTTAGGAGCTGATGTATCTGGACGAGTTCATATGGCAATGAATTCAATGCCTGAGGATGTTAAAGTTCTGTACAAAGTAAGGACTGAATTGCGTGCTGCATTGCAGAACCTTTTAAAGGTATTTCTAGCTTTTTAATACCTTAATGCTCTTTTAGACTAACTTGAACTTATTGTGGTGGTCACTTGATTAGGGACTGAAGTCATTGAACTCCGTGGGGTGGGGTTTATGGGCTGTGCTAGCTTTAGAATACCACTTTAGTAAAACATAAGATCATATTATTCATATTAAAATTGTTACAACATACTGGCTTATGTTTAGAATTGCTATTTTCTTTTGAGCWAGCAAATTTAGATTTAGATCCGCTAAGCCAAACTGTATTTTATGTCGCCAATCATTATCAACCTTGCTTGTACTTTCTTAAGTTGCAGGTGTACTTGTGCTAAACTAATTGTTATTCTTAATCCGGCAAAGTGGCTGATTTCCTCTTAGTGCTGAACATGTAGCAATTATTTTTCTTCCTTCATTTTCCTAACCATTCACGCCAAAAAAGATCATTTGTCTTCAGATAATTTGTTTTTATTTTTTAAATATGAAATTAGAAATCTTAACACATGTAAATAAATGCGATCTCGAGACTCTTCATTTTACCTCAAGTGCCCGTGTCGGATCCTTGATCTCCGACATGGGTATGGACACTGACACTTCCATTTTGGGAAAATCATGGAAAATTTCACAATTTAGCGAGTCCGACACTTTGGAGCACATACCCGTCGTCGTCCAGTACCCGAGTCAAGGTATCATAGCATGTAAATTAATTGTATTTAAAATAAAAGATAGGAGGCGCACACAATGTGTTCAAATTGGTTGAATTTCTTACCAAATTATCCTTTTAAATGCTTTAAAGAGGAACCAAGAATGATACTAGTGTACAATCGAAAGTTGCACATCAATCAATCAATCAAAGCCTTATTCCCATAAGGTGGGGACGGCTAACATGAACCTAAAGTGATTATTCCGAAAAGTCATCCACATAAATTCCTCTCCACTGCTCTACGATCGAAAGTCTCATTCTCTGCAAATCCAACTATTTTCAAATCCTTTTTAACTCCTTCCCACCAAGTCATTTTCGGTCTCCTCTAACCTCGTTAAAATCTCTCGATCCACTTTTTCGCATTGCAGCCTCTTGGTTACATGCCCAAACCAACGTTCCTTATTGCTTGCTCGCGATATTTGCATCACAACTTTCCCACGGATAACTTCATTTTTGATTCTTTGTAGAGTATTCCAACATCCATCTCAACATCCGCATCTCGGTGACTCTACCTTTTGAATATGCTTTTCTTAGAGGCAACAAGAGCAATACTAGTCTAATAGCAGTCATGTAGAATTTTTCCCTTCAAGCTTAGAGGGATGCTTCGATCGCACAATACTTCCCATAGCAGCTCTCATTTAAGCCACCCTGACTTAACCCTCCAAGCACTCTAGGTCAATATCACCATTCTTTTGGATGATTGACGCATAAGATACAAGTTGACACATGGTTTTATTATTTTAACTTTGTCACAATGACAACGATATCACATAGGTTGTTCAAAATTTAATTTTATTTATCTTTTTAATTATAAAAATAATTTTTAAAAAGGTGATGTATGATAAAAATGGAACGATATTCTGATCCTTTTTTTTCCTGGCTAAACCTTTTTTTTTTTTAAAAAAAAAAATATTACTATGCATGACAGAATAATTAGACTTATTATGCTAACTTTTGGTTTATGATCTAGTGTATATTGGCTTTGCCACACGCAATCTTTCAATATGATTTTGGTTGTCGATATGAGTTTGTGGTTGAATTGTACAAGTACAGGTTTTGAGCATATTTAAGACTTTAGAAATACTGGACTGAGTGGGATGAAAGCTACACTTGCGTTGACTAAGTTCTAGGTTATTTTGATGTCCTACTGTTTGATAACTCTTTGGGTTGGCTTTGTATTCAATACGATTTAACATTATATTGCCCACTTTTAGTTTGATATAGATGTAGTTTGGTAATTGCCACACTGTTTTAAAGTGATTTTGGTTGTGAGGAATGCAAAGTTAGTGCTTGCATTGTACAGATACACGTTCTGTATGACATAATAGCTTACATAGAGACGTGAGGGTGAATATGAGGATTTTTGATGTAACCGATGTTAGGGTCATTTGATTAGTGAAGTGCCATTTATCACAATTTGTTAGTGGTAACAATAGAGGTCGACTAACCCGATGATTGATATGAGGGAATGCCTTGTAGTGGCATTGCAATTCCAATACTTATTGCAAAGTTAAAAGATTTATGTCTATGTAGATTTACATCGGAAGCATTACAGAAGGAATCTAACAGTGCTATGGAGACCCTATAATTTCATCCAATTAGAATAACGATATATATTCGGTTGAGTTTTGTGCATTTTGCTTTACATGTTTTTGTTTGTACGGTAACATTTTTCCTTACTTGCTGGCTATTATTCTACTTGGACTAAACTGTCATATATGTACTTGATCTGAATCCCGTATGTAGCAGACTTATATCGTTTATTTCATTATAATTATTATTATTATTTTATATTATTATATTATATATTATTATCTATATTATTATTTTATTATTATATCTATTTTTTATTTTATTTATTTATTTATTTTTTTTTTTTTTGTATATTTGAGCATTTCTCCAGCTACATTTTTGGTTTTAATTATCTTCAAATTTATATTTTCCCAGGAAGATGGAATTTCTTTCTTGTTCTTCCAACAATTAGCTGATCCTTCAATAAAACGCAACTCAAGAAAGGGTTTGCCTGTTGAATTCTATGATAGAGCACTATTGTTATCCAGTATATCAAGCATGTCTGGGTGCTGTCAGGTATTGCAGAGTCAGGATTTTAATCTTTATGGTTGGTGGTTTTGGCGGTATTATTCTGGTAGCACTTACATGCTTGTTCTTCTGCTAGGTCACAATTCCAGTGGGAGAGCATGATGGGTTTTCAACTTCAGTTTCATTTATTGCATTTCATGGAGCTGACAAATTTCTGCTTGATACTGTGTTGGACTGCTACTCAGCTCTGCGAGAGCAAGTGAGACTTGCACCYGAGTCCATACCARTGCCAGAAACTAATGGTGATTTGGATGCATCTGAGCTGCTGAAAGAAAAGGTTAGTTTGTAAAAAATAGTGATGTGACATATCAACATACAATCAATACTAATAGAGTATACCAATTATTGATTCCTTTCCTTGCAACACTTTCCTTAAACTCTACATCTTGTATATACTGTGTCTCTAGAATGTGATATACTTTGTGTTTCTCTGTACTTTCAATACAACAAAAACCAATGTGAAAATGTAAACTCCTGAAAGTGTTTCTGATTGCATATGAGATTATTTTCAGCTTTCATGTGTTCATGTGCCATGTACCTTATGAATATCACATTAGTTCAGCTAAAGTTTTTTATGATTTGATGAGGAAGGTTGAAATTAGTTTATACCAGCATAAGTTCACTATAGATCTAATGGGATATAGGGTGTTAGAAAATTAGTACTGTAATATGTAATTCCTAACTTATTGTGCCTTAATTTTTTAAAATTCATAGTGTATTTATCTGACTGTATRGAAAGGTGTACGAACATTTATGATTCAATTCATTTACTAGCTACTACCATGAGGTTAATGTTGTAGTYCGATATGACCAGCTCTGCACCTCTGCATTGACAAGATACATTCTGGCCCATACACCCAAAAGTATCATCATCTTTCTGTTTTATTGCCKCCTTGGGTAGTCATAATTTACAAAGATGGTGATTTGGGATTGCTTTGCGATGTATTTACTCCTATACCATGATTTTTGGTACTTGGTAGGGCTGTTGATGGAATTTAAGAAGTCCATGATTCCATGTGTTTAAAGACCTTTCATCTGGTAGAAAATTTGTTGCATCTACCTTATTATTTATGAGCAAACTATCTTCATCAGTTCACCTTCTAGCACATTTCTTACCTAGAGTATCCAGTAGAGCTTCCTGCTGAACTGTTGATTTCACAGTTTGAGTAGCTGAACCGGTAGAATAGCCAAACTCTAAAGTAACTGTTGGTAGTTTATACTTTATAATTGTTGGACTCCATTACTATAGCCACTACTCGTTGCTTTTTTTCTTTTTCGTATTATACTAATTAGTCTCATTGTGATATTTGTCTGCAGGGTAATGCTGCTTACAAGGGGAGACAATGGAATAAGGCTGTCAGCTATTACTCTGACGCTATCAAGCTGAATGTGACTAATGCAACTTACTACTGTAACCGAGCAGCTGCATACTTGGAACTGGGGTGGTAAGTAATTTTTTCCCTTCGTTTTGTGTTTCCCTAATTGTGTTTGTAACCAAATAATACATCCCTGATGTAACTTTCGCTCAGTCCTCCAAATAYAACTTTCTGCAGTTTGACTGTTGACGTTTATAATCCTTCTCCAATTATACCACTAGTTCTTTATGCACGCGATGCGGACGATGACAAGTTTTTGTAATCTAACCATTGCTCCTCCCTTGGCTTATAAGAGAGATTAAGCTACTTCTATTTCTTTTCTTTTTTTTCCCCTAAATTTAATTGTAATTTGTCTTGTATTTTCAAGATTTGAGAAATGTATGGCTRTCAAGAAGATATAACTATATAAGAAACAAGACCAATTTGTGAAATTTTGTGGTTAACAGGTAAAGGAGTAATTGCTATTATGCCTGTGGTATGAGGTATTGAAATTAATTTCTTAATTCTGTTTGTGTAGCTTTCAGCAAGCTCAGGAGGATTGCACAAAAGCAATATCACTTGATAAAAAGGTGAATTACATTARCTTTTCCCTCAATAACATTTTTTTTCTCTCTTTTTCAAGATTTTCTGATTATTTTWAATGCCTTCTCCGTTATTTTGCTATTAGATATCTAAATTATTTTGATATGTTCATTTGGATACAAAGTGATGATATAGTCTTTTGTTCATTGCAAATGATGGTATTTTTGTTTGWTTTTACCTCTAAATCGTGATAATGTCTTTGAATATGGATGCCAGCAATGGATTTATTCAGAGTTTGCTTAATTATCTTCATAGAAAATTAGTCAGAATCTGCAAAAAGTAATATAGGGATCAAAGAAAGTTGCATGTTGCCATTGTAGCTGTTTTAACTTTWTACTGTCTACTAGTGGACGGYATTTCCACATTMTTTGTATGCTTTTTGAGAAAGGCTAACACATTGTTAGGTGGAATCACGGAATCATCGGTGTTTATCTTTGACTAGAAGGATGAAACTTAAAAGTGGTGAAAGCATACCATGGATGGTGTTGGCCTTGTGGGGATATCGGAAAGCTATTTAGTTTACCTGGACATTTAAAATGTTTGCTCCAAAATCTGCTTCCAATTTGAATCTTGCATAGAATGTTAGACTTTATCAAAGTATTTTTCTGATTATCTGGATCCGAATTCTATTGTTTGGCTAGTTGTGTCTTGCCTTTTCAATTATGAATTTTGACAAGAAATACTTTATTAATAAGGAAAAATTGACACCAATAATCCGACCTTTGTGCTGTCATCCTGTAATAATCTCCAACTCGAATTATTCCCAGAATACACACAACTTCACCCACATTTCCATTTCGCAACCTACTGACTTTGATGTACCTGCTAATTAGGTCATAATTCTTATTTTTTTTTTTTGTTTACTATAAAAAATCACCTCTACCCCACCCACCCAAAACTCCTAACAGCCACCACTCTCACTCACGTCCCTCCACAACGCACCACCAACACAAACCCCTCACCCGAATACGAAATCATCACCGGTTGGAAACTCCATCCCAGCCTCCAAAACGCCTTGCTACCACCACTCGAAATCTCCACCCCTAAAACAAAAACCACCACTCGAAACTCATCCACAATTCTAAAACCACACAATCGAAAACACCCTAAAACTCTCTCCCCACTATCTGCGAAACAACCATCCCACGCTTCGAGAACACCAACTTGCACCCCTCAGAAAGTTCTCCTACCTCAAACACTACCGCCACTTCTCCCCAGGCCCTCGAAATTGGTTTGATTTTGATTTTGATTTTAATGTGATTTTTGTTTTGATTAATTTTAGGAGAATTTCAATTTGATTAATGAATTTTGCTTGTGATTTCCATATTTGATTTTGTTTTTCTAATTTCGTTTTCATTTTTGGTTTATGATTTGGGATAGGGTTTGAAGTGCAGTGAGGTGGATGAGGGTGTGCGAGGGTGGTGTTGGGCTGCGTGGTGCAGTGAGCTGCAGGTGACTTCTGGGTTGGTGTGGGTGAATGATGGGTGGCAGGGTGGTGGCGTGGATTTGGTTTGTTCAATAACCTGCTTTAATAGGATAGTTACCTAGAGTAATAATTTCATTTAGTGCAAAATGGAGGATGGGTGGGTGAAGTGTGGAATTATTCGGACAGACCGCACAAAGGTCGGATTATATTGGGTGTCAATTTTCTTTACATAAATTGGCGCGATGTAATGTGTCAATCTATATTAAGATATAAAGTTTTCAGTGGTTTACTTCTGCTTCAAAGCATGTCATTTGTTACAATTTTTACTGATACCTTCTGAATGGAAATGGTATATCTGCAGAAGCGTGAAGGCATACTTACGAAGAGGACTGCAGAAATCACTTCTCCAAAATAAGGAGGCTGTGAAGGTTGTACTCACATTTAGTCTTTTTTCTCTCCTATTAAAATGGATTCTCCTGATGTTATCCAGCGGAATACGAACATTTAACTCTTTCAGATAAATAGCCAAAGCTCAAACTTTTATCAGCATTATTTTCATTTTTAAGTACACCCACCCAACCTTCAAAGTCCACAAGTACATCGGTATGAAAAGACTTCTTGCTACCTAAATCATCAATTTTTACAAGTAGAAGGTTGCATCTTAGTGTTTTTTTTTTTTTTTTTAGTATTTTCGACTTTCTGCTTGTTATTGAGGTGATTAACCATGTCCCAATTCACAACAGTAGCAGAATATTGGGTCGTCATTATCGTTATTGTACTTGTCATTATCTGTTGTTGAGTAATCAGATTGATGCAAGCATACAGCCTTAGCTGTATCCTTATTAAGAATTATTTCTGAATAAAAGGCTATTAAAAGTATGCCTCCAGTGTTACCTAAACCTTGATGATATGAAGTTACATTACAGCCAGTATAATTTTTATGTACCAAGCAGTGTGAACTGTGAAGTATACTTGGTGCTTACATTCATCATTGTAATTGCAGATTTCAGGCACGCTCGTGTTCTTGAACCGCATAACAAAGTTGCAATTCTTGGAGAAAAGCGGTTGAAGAAGCTCATGAGTTAATGTAGGATATTACAAGCTGACCTTCCATAATTTTTTCTTCCCCCTAGTAGCCACTTCAGAGGGCTAAACTGTTACGGCATATGAGAAAATAAGATGAGGTGCAGAGTAGAAGGAAATATATTGGTGTTACATGTTCATATACATTTAGATTCTAGATAAATCTCCTTCCTTTTTAAATTTTGTGTATAAAATTTTGGCATTGAAACTTTATAACGAATGAAGTATTACCGGTTATCACACAAGATTTTGGCGACATGTTAATATTTGGCCATTCGGAGATAGAATTCTGGACAGATAAAGATGCTGCTGTATACATACTTATTCAAAAAAAAAAAAAAAAAAATGAAAGTTACAGTGAGTTTGAAGATTATTTTTGTTTCAAAATGTATTGATGAAATATGAATTTTGTCTGTTAATTTTTTTTTTTAAATTTTTTTTTGTCTTTCTGGTGTTTGATGGTACAACCGTACAAGCAGTACTTGTTTTGTACATAGTCATAGTGGGATGATATATGAGGTTGACCATATTGGAAAAACTTATTATTTGTATCAATTTGTAATAACTATGTTTTCTTCATTGGATATTTGGATATTCTGTCACGAGTTATCACCGAGAATCAGAGTGCATTTGTTCTCGGACGATCAATTACTGATAATGCTCTTATCGCTTTGGAACTTTTTCATACGATGGAAAAAAGGAGTACTAACAGAAAAGGGACGATTGTCCTAAAGCTTGATATGAGTAAAGCTTATGATAGAGTGGAATGGGACTTTCTGGAGAAATTGCTACTTAAGATGGGGTTTGCAGCTAGTTGGGTTCGCATTGTGATGAGTTGTGTGACGTCGGTTTCGTATTCTTTTGTTATTAACGGGGGTGTTAGTAGAAGGGTTTCTCCTTCAAGGGGTCTCCGGTAAGGTGACCCGTTGTCTCCCTACTTATTTATTATGGTTGCGGATGCATTGTCCCATTATATTACTGACGCTGTGGATATGGGAATGATTCATGGAGCCAGAGCTAGTCGTTCAGGCCCTTCAGTTTCTCACCTCTTTTTTGCAGATGACAGTCTTCTCTTTGCTAGAGCCAACCGTGTGGAATGCTCAAAGATAGTTGATATCCTCAACAAATACGAAGCAGCTTCCGGACAGAAAATTAATTATGACAAATCGGAGGTCTCTTTTAGCAAAGGTGTCGTGGCTAGTAAGAAGCAGGAACTGTTGAGTCTCTTGAACATGCGTATGGTGGATAGACATAGCAAGTATTTAGGCATCCCAACCATTATTGGGAGGTCTAAAGTCGCAACTTTCGCTGCCCTTAAAGAGCGTTGTTGGAAGAAACTACAAGGTTGGAAGGGGAATCTTTTGTCACGAGCGGGGAAGGAGGTTCTTATTAAAGCGGTCATTCAGGCTATTCCTACTTATATTATGGGGGTGTACAAGGTTCCGGTGCAAGTGCTCGAGGACATCCGGTCAATGACTATGAATTTCTGGTGGGGTCATACAGCGGAGAATAGGAGAGTCCACTGGAGAATCTGGGTTTCGATGTGTGCCCCCAAATGTTTGGGGGGACTTGGGTTTAGGGACATGGAAGTGTTCAACGTTGCTCTGCTGGGCCGCCAAGCTTGGCGATTAATTAATCATCCTACATCTCTTATGGCTCGAGTATTCCAGCACAAATACTACTCGAACGGGGATTTCTTGTCATCTTTCCTGGGGCTGAATGGGAGCTTCTCTTGGCGGAGCATTTGGAGCTCTAAAGCTCTTGTCAAGGAGGGTCTTTTGTGGACGATGGGTTCGGGTGAGTCTATAAACATTTGGGAGGATCCGTGGTTGGTTGATGAAGTTGGAACTAAGATCTCTACTCCAAGAGTTGCTAGGTTGCAGTCGGTCTCGGACCTCATTGATAGTGAGTGTATGGCTTGGAAGGAGGACCTTATTAATGAGCATTTTAATGATCGGGACACTCGCTGCATCTTAGCTATTCCCTTAAGCACTCGTTCTCCGCCAGATTCGTTGGGCTGGGCATTCTCGAAGGAGGGTGCTTACACGGTGAAGACGACGTATATGTTGGGTAAGTCTTGTGCCTTAGATGATTTTCATAGAGCCTTTGTCGACTTATGGAGTCTGGATACCACACCCAAGATTAGACATTTTTTGTGGCGAGCATGTACTAACTCTCTTCCGCTACGTGCCCTTCTTAAACACCGCCACATGACTGATGACGATGGGTGTCCTTGGGGCTGCAATGTGGCCGAAACATTTCATCATGCTTTCTTTGGTTGTCCTGCCGTTCACGACTTGTGGGTGAGTGGTGGTTGCGAGAGCCTCTCGGGTTACTGTTCTTTGGGGGATTTTAAGGACACTTTTAACGCTTGGAAGAAAGAAGGGAAAGCGTTACAACAAAAAGGTGCTGCTATATTGTGGGCTCTATGGCACAGAAGGAATCACAAGGTATTTAATGGTGTCGATACTCCGCTTACCGTGGTCCTTGGTCGGGTTGAACGTTTACTGGAGGATTTTAGCAAGTACCAAGTTAAGGTGTATGGGGGACATCCAGCAGCGAGTCCGTCGTCTTCGAAGTATTGGAAGCCTCCCCCACAGGGAGTTACTAAACTCAATTGCGAAGCGGCTTTGGATGTGGACGGTTGGGTTGGGCTAGGTGTGGTAGCGAGGGATGACAAAGGGACAGTCCTCTTCGCCGGCGTGAAGAGAGTTCGAGGGTACTGGCCCCCCCTTATTGCCGAGTGCAAGGCGGTGGCCTTTGCAGCTACTTTGGCCAATCGTTTCAATCTCGCAAGGGTGATATTTGAGTCTGATTCTTCTGTTCTTATTTCCAGGTTGTCTCAATCACTTTGGTATTTTTCGGACCTTGACAAACTCCTACAAGATGTCATGGAAGCTACTAAACATTTGGATTATGTTTCCTGGATGCATGTTAAAAGGGATGGGAATTTTGTTGCCCATCACCTTGCTAGGATAGTGACCCGTGATTCTGAGCATGTTTGGTGTAATCTAGTTCCGAGCGATATTGCTCCATATGTGCTTATGGACTCTTTGATCATTGATCAGTAATAATATTCACTATCCTTTTCCCCTTCAAAAAAAAAAAATGTTTTCTTCATTAAATGAACTAATGGTGAAATTGTCTTTTGAATAAAAAAAGTCATCGATTTGAAAATTTAGCAACTTGTAATTTTAAGTTACTAAATCCAAAAAAAATGTTAAGGACTTCAAACTTTTTAGGATTTTTTGTGCTTTACCACCTTTTAGTTACCAATTTTTAAAAACTCTCACGTTTTAGTTTTTTTTATAAACTTCCACCTTCAACTTACAATTTGTCTTAGAACTCCCACCTTCTAACGGTTCCGTTAAATTTTTCGTTAAATGTGGGTCCACTCCTCTCTTCTCCCCCCCTTCTTCCCTCAACATCACACCTCTACTTGATCCTTCTCCCTCCTCTTAATTCCTTCAAAACTCCATTTTTTCTTCTTTCAACATCAAAATTTTCATAATAAAATCAAATACAAATAAATACAATTAAACCCCAAATACAAATTCATACAATTAAACCCCCAAAAACAAAAAATCTAATACCAATCAAAAGCCCTAAAATCAACAAGAAAAAAAAAGCAAAGTTTAATACTTACTAATAAAAAAAACCCCAAAAAACAAATCTTTGGTGAAATTGGACTTGATTGTGGAGTGGTGTCGTGGTGGCAGTCACGCTGAGACGCGACGGGCAGAGGAGAATYAAGGTGGCAGGGTAAACGCAACGCAACAATAATAAATGATGAGCAGCGACAGTTAACGCAACAACAATAAACGACGAGCATCGGTTTGTCTTTATTCTTCTCTTGTTTGAGCCAAAGWATCCTTAATCAAATTAAAGTTCAATTTTCACCAATGAACATTCAATTGCAATCCCTAATTTTCTACTTCAATTGCAAATTAAACCCTAAATTAAGGTTGCAAATCAAAAGAGTAATAGATAATTGAATTTWCCTGAAATTTTCGAGCTAAATCCTTGCAAAAGTCGGAGAAAAAAAGGAGTTTTGAAGGAAGAGGTGAAGCAGGGGATTGATGTTGAAGGACATAGAGGATGAAGAATGAAGAGGGCTCACATCATAACGGCAAAACTAACAAAAGTGTTAAATGGTGTGAGTTTTAAAACCATTTGTAAGTTTAAGGTGACAATTTATATATAAAAAAAACTAAAAGGTGAGAGTTTTTAAAAACTGGTAAGTGGTAAAGCACAAAAAATCCAACTCCTTAACAAATGTCAAGTCTGTTCTAAAAAAATTTTAAAAAAATTAAAACTTGCAAAAACAATTTATTCACTTGTATTTTTTTTTTTGAAAAAAAAACATGTGTTAACAAAAGATTATACTGTATTACTTTTTTTTAAAAAAAAAAATAGGGCCAAAATTAACAAATGTTGTATAAAAATAATAAAAATCTAAACATGGAAATTTGTATTCCCCATTGCAAGGAGTATATCTCTCCATTGATTGAAATCTTAATCCCGGTAATTGTGCTTAATCTATAATCAACCCAAACAATACCTAATCAAAAAAWTTCGCCCTATTTCCTTATTATATATACCCCCAATTCATCATTTACCAAAATCTATTTTATAATCGCCAACAATAATATTTACAACAACGTTGGAATTTAGTTTTATTAGAACAATGTTTGATCTTCAATGATTAGATAAAAAATAAACCTTATATTGTAGGTTTATAATTTATAATTTGATAATGCATTGTTCTAATAAAATTAATTTCAACAAAATGGTTTACCCTACAATAATAAGATCCTTAAGCTTCACGGCTTCAAGGGACTGGCTATACCGGTTTAGCTTCTCCCATGCCGGCCTAAAGTCTGTGACGTCCGATATCGGCGGCGGAACCACCATGCACTGTTGGGTTCCTAAGGTGTACAAGAAATCTAAGCCAAATCTTGTGRTGGTGCATGGGTTTGGTGCTAATGCAATGTGGCAATATTCCCATGTTCTTGACCATTTTATTCCCAAATACAATGTAAGCCAATTATATTCTTGTGAGCGTTTGATGTGCTTATCTTCAAATTTTTCCTCAATTAAATCAAGGTGTTTTCTCGTTTTGCCTTTTTCTCRGTCCCCTTTTTGTACTTATCATTTAGAATCTCACACTATTCACAGACTGAAAGAATTTCYTCATTTTCGTGCCTTTTCACWATATATAAGAACCATATGAGATTTTGTATSTTAGACCATATATCCATTAACAATCTGTTATTTAATGTGTATGATTCTRTTAAGCAAGGAAATCAACGTAAAATCAAATGCAAAATGTCATCAATCATTATGTATTCATAACATTATTACAATAAAAATGTTGCTGAAATAATTTATAAAGCATCAAATGTCAATTGCTCATTGAAGTATGTGTTGGTGTAACAATTTTACAGGTATATGTGCCAGACCTCCTCTTCTTTGGGAGGTCTTACACCACCCGAAAAGAGAGGACAGAAGCTTTTCAAGCTAGGTGCTTGATGAAGCTATTGCAAATGCACGGAGTTGAAAAACTGAGTTTTGTAGGATTAAGCTATGGCGGTTTTGTAGGGTACAGCATGGCTCACCAGTTTCCGGAGGCAGTGGAGAAGGCGGTGTTGTGTTGCGCCGGTGTCTGCCTCGAAGAGAAGGACATGGAGGAGGGCTTATTCAAGGTTAGAGACTTGGATGAGGCCGGCAAGATCTTAATGCCTCAGACTCCTGCTAAGTTGAGAGAGTTGATGAAGCTTGCCTTTGCTAAACCTCCCAAGGGTGTGCCTGATTGGATTTTGACCGATTTCATAAATGTGAGTATAAGAACTTCAGTACTTCAACAACCAAAAATGAGAGGTACTTATTAGAGTATATCACACTTACATTTGGGTGTGTCAAAAACTAGACTAACCGGTGTTCCATGAATACATCGGTGGGTGGTGTGAACATACCAGCCAATTCGCGGTGCCTAAGCTAGTTATGTAATAGATGCATAGGTGGTTGTTGGAATTCGATCTAGATCGAGCTAAATAAAAGATTTTGAATCCAATTGTTATGCAGGTTATGTGTAGAAGTTATGTGAACGAGAAGAGAGAATTGATAGAAGAGATACTGAAGGACAGGCAAGTTTCGAAATTGCCCAAGATTTCCCATGTAAGTGCATGTTTGATTGAACTTACACTSGATTCGTCTTGCAATCATGTAATATGGCTGTTGTTCATCTACACAATGCTGATGCATTACTTGTTTTTATGCACAACTAATGTTGGAATGCAGCCTACAATGATAATTTGGGGAGAACACGATCAAATATTTCCTTTGGAGTTGGGTCATCGATTGAAACGGTATGCTTCACATAACATTGAGGTGTTTGATCATTGTATAACATATAGTTACTTTCAGATAATTAAATCCTACTAATCTATGCTCCGATGTCATTATTTTACTCGGTGTTTATGAGGGTTGACATCCTTCAGGTCGCTCTAACATTCTCCGTTAAAAATCTAARAACCTKTATAATGTTGTTCATACTAGCTAGCYCTRATTCCTATATGGAGTATTCATTTCTCAACTTTTCTTTCAATGGGTTCGAGTTCGACTAGTTTTTAGATGTAATTKTTGTGATCGTTGATGAGTTTCAATGCAATAGTTGTCAATTTCTGCAACCTTGTAGATTGAGATGAATCAAAAATCCTTACATTATAGTTCATACTCTCTTCGTCCCTTATTCTTTGCTATATTTAACCCTAAAAAACTCTCACAAAAAGTGGGTCCATGTAGCAAAAGCAAACATAAAGGGACTAACGGCCTGCGACGAAACCTCTTTAATGAATAAATATTACTCTGATTGTCATGTTGTATATTTGTGTAATCTAATCAAAACTTTGAGAGCAGAATTCATCTCTTTTCCTGGTTTGTGTGTATGATTATCTGCCTCATAATGTGTTTCAGGCACTTGGGGAGCAATTCGCAGCTAGTGGTGATTAAGAATGCAGGGCATGCATTGAACGTCGAGAAATCAAGACAGTTTTTACATCTTCTCAAATCATTTCTTGTTGAATCTCACAATAGTAAACTTCCTGCATCTCTTGCCAAGGATCCTACGACCTTCGAATGGTGGCTATGAACTCGTGTATWTGTTCATGTTCATATTGATCAACACTCGAGTTCTTTCCTATCCAATATACCTAAATCGATTTTCCAAAAATATTATTCCACTTCTTGTGTCTAATTATAAAAAGTTTAAGCTGATAGCTGAGGCTCATGAATAATATATATACTCTATCCCGCTCTATCACGCATTTAGTAGACCATCTAAACCAAAAGTTTAAAATGATGAAATAACTGTAAGTATAGAACAGTATACTAATCACACAAACTTACTATACACAAACTTACTATTTTCTATGAAAATTTGGACAAAGCAAGTCCCAAATTTCCCCACTAAATCATGAAATTTCTGTTTTATGGATGTCAACTAGTTTAGTTGGTTAAAACCTTGGAAGATGGTACCTAAGACCTCGAATCAAACCCCCTCCATGGCTCATTTGCACAAGAGTGCCCTGACATCAACTCTGCCACACAAAATTGTGCAAGATCGAAATGATTGAACAATTATTGAAATGCGTCGCAGTCGACGCTTTATACTTGGTGTGCTGCCTACGTTGTAAGGTAAGTATTGGAAGCTAGAAACAGTGGTAACATCATATACACGCAATAATATTCAACGCTTTGTAAAACGTTGTAAACTACAACTCAAAACCCAACTAATATGTCCGATTTCTAAGTTAACCCCTCATGTTATCTCTGCCATTTCCCACTTATTACACAATCAATAACATCTTCCTTCCTTACTATTACTCATTCACAATTATCACAAACAAATTAACCAACGACCTTAATTTCTTTTTCTTCTGATCTCCAGCTGTATTGGTACTAAAAAAGACGACGACAAAGACATGGGGGCGATAATGGAGAGCTTATCATCCCCTCTCTTTCTAGTCCTCCGCAAACTCATCACCCAAGTGATCTTGTCGGCAGACAAGTCACTCCTCTTTCTCTCCCACAGGTACAAGGTCCTCCACCTCCTACGGTGCATCATCGCCTCTTTTTTCCTCTTCTTCCTTCACCTTCTCCAATCTCTCCCTTTCTWTTCTAGGATAGTTAAACATAGTGAACACGAGCAGCTGATTAGTAGTAGCAGTTGTAGCAGTGCTACTACTACTGGCCGAGATGGTGACACGGRCATTGCTCGAGCTATTTATCAGCTGCTTTCCCTCATCAACAGCATCCCCACCAGTTCAAGGAAGTATGAGGTTGTACACTCCTTGGCAGAGAAGCTGATCGACGATAACCTCAGGACAGGGTCTGAAACCCTTAGACAGATCAACTGTGTTGTTCTGTCTGAGGCCTTTGGTAAGACACTTTCCCAGCTCGAAGATGCTTTGTTAGACCAAGAAAACAGCCTTGGTCTGGGACCAGGTGGTTTTGGGCTAAGACAGGTCGTTAGGGCCGCTGCCAATGGATTGTATCGGGTAAAGGAGGATGGTGGACCTGCTGTGGAAAAGATGGCGGCTGAGCTGCTGTGGTTAGCTCAAAAAATGAAGGACAGTGGCGGAGGAGAGGCCGTGCTAGAGAAATGGGGCAGTGCTAGAAACCTGGGCTGGTTGGCTTTGGTAGCTGATCCAAGGGTCCAAGCTTCATTGGTCAAGCTCACAGGTTAGAGGAACTAAGGAAGTACTCTCTCATCTGAATTCTTTCTATAACATCTCTTTCAAAGGATATACTGTTGGTTAAATATTGTTCCAAGTCATTTGTGGTTCACATAACGTATATCACTTTCCACAATGAAAAGTTTGCTTGAATATTGTTCCAAGTCATTAGTCTTTTGTGGTTCAATTTGCTTTGATTAATCAAATCGTGAAGTTTCTAAATTGGCGAATTTGACGTGCATCTCAGGTTGCCAGAAATAAGTTTATCATATCAATATCATGTTCCTGGCACAACCCCTGCATGAGTTTAAATAAGAAAGGCAACACAGCTTTCCTAATAATGATAATAGTGTAGCTAAAAATTTCATMTTTTGTACACTCGAATTACTCCAGGTAAATATGACAGTAGCTGTTAATATTACTCGTATTTCCATGCAGCCTTCTTGATCAAGCATGCCAAGGAAGCAGTTAAAGCGCAAAGAATCAAAGGAGGCGAAACAGAACAGCTAAAACAAACTAAGATGATGATGTTAATGACATGGCTTCCTTTACTATGCCGAGCTAACAACGGAACTGACGCTCCGACTCTTAGCACTAGTGAGCGAGTAGAGATTGAGAGATCACTGGAGGAAATGATAGGCACGATCGAGGAAGTAGAAAACCAAGAAAAGGTACTGTCTTTGTGGGTCCACAACTTCGCTCAAAGTACCTCCTCAGATTGGCCTAATTTATATGGCTCATTCATAAGATGGTGTGATATCTCTCGCAAGCTAATCCTGGCAACAAGATGAATGACAATGAATTGTGTGACAGTGTAATTGAAACTTCCGCAACAATGTTTTACTAGGAGTGTTGGGTATTCATTATTCTGGGCATTTTGGCTTTATACAATTGTTTGATTTGTTTCTATTCTAAAGTGAAAACTCAGCTATTTAATCCAAAAGCTTACTCCGTAAGACTGTAACACCAAAAAAAATAAAAAAATAAAATAAAAATGCAACAATTGAATATTTTATATCTCACAAATAATACTCAATTGTTGTATTCCTTGTGTTATGATAAGTATTTTACAAGCAGCTAAATTCAAAGGAAGTCTTATGGCAATCCAGCAAAGAGAGAAGAATGATGTACAGGCGAGTTGTTCCAAATCAATGATTAATATTCATGAATAATTAATTGGTATTTCAAAATGATACAAGTGGAATTTCTCAATGATTATGCAATTAAGAAGCATAATACAAGTACTACACTTTTCTAACAATGAGAATCTTCGTGCAATGAAAAATATTTAAGCAAAGAGTCTGTGTAATAAAATTGAGAGGTGACTTGTTTGAAGCTTACTGTCATTAGGATGATCACAGCATAAATTGTGCATCTTCTATGTCAAAAATTTCGGAAGAAGATAGCTGTGGCTCCTGCAAATGAGGAAAAATAATAAATGATGAAATGSTCATGACAAATTTTGCCACCCTTCAGCATTAGCAGTCATGTTGTTACAGACATGCAGATAATAAGAACTACAAGGATATATATTGAACTTGAAATTCTCACTTAGTTGAACCTTTACTTGACAAGAAACTGCCTCATCTTATGAACTATTTTACATTTTTACCAATCACAGCATGCAGTGTGCACCTAGTTAACTCAATATCTACTGGGCGATTATATTACTGTTATAAAATAAAATGTCTAACTAAACTCGGCTCTATCTCTAGTTTACTGAGAATCAGTTAGCAAATTGATACGCTTCAACTATCATTAAGAACTTCAATCTAAAGCCTGCAATGAAAAAGCTAGAAATTTTCAATTGCATTATACTTCATCCATTTCTTTACTTGCATCAATCTGGAAAAAAGGGACTCCTACGCAATTTTTGAAAAGCAGAGGGATCGAGAAAAGGATTTGCCAGACCAATGTGATTAAAGATAGATAGAGAAAACTGATTTCCCCAAAATAAGTAATGCGAGTAAATTAAAACTTCCTAGAATAGAAAGTGATGCWAGTAAAAAAACAAAACGGAGGAAGTATTTACTTTCTACATTAAATTAAGCGAAATTATAAAATTCCCTCGGGATTCCTTTCCCTATAAATCTATTTCTTGCTTACTTTGCCTTTTTAGCTAGTGAACTAAACAAAGCTTAAGCGTAGAATGCCTAACTGAAAAGCAAAAAAGAACATACCTGTGATAGCTCGCGGTGTAACAACTTGTCCATCAGCTTGGAACTGAGGCATCTTGATGCAAAGGTCTTCAATATGGTCTCCCGCACAGATTTCAGGAGTTCAAAGTATGTCAACCTAGGTTTATTCAGAATGGCTTGGATAAAACAATGTGTCATCACTCCACTCATACCCTTTTTTGTAAAAGCCTGCACTTATAACAGCAACCAACTATTAGGGTATATAAAAGAAGAAAGCATTATGAACCAAATTGATTCCAAGTTTTACATGACAGTTCGATGTAACAAATTTCAGAATAGAAAGTTGGGCTTCGCTAGTCTTCGATAACAGATACCAAATTAGAGAGAGAAAAGCCTGGAGTCCTGAAGGAATATTCTATACAGGTAAAGTTGGCAAATGTATAGTCTACTGCATTCGGATATCTGCACTAAACCATAGTGCCACTGTGCAACACTCGTCCAGTTCAGAAAATCCCAGAKATATTTTTGAAGTCAGAAACATTAAATGGAAAAAAAAATCAATTAGCTTTTGCATTAAATGTCTGCAAGAAGCAAACCCAAATAGCATTAAAGAAGATATGACTCTTACATTACTGTCAGTGGCCATCTCATCATCACGACAAGCACTAAAACAGATGGCACGACCACCTTTTGTGCACTTCTTAGCTCCAGAAGGCGGTCTGTTGTTCAGCCATTTTCTCCTGCTTAGTAGAAGCAAGGGGAAGACAAGGAAAACATTGTGAGATAAAACACTTGCCATGACCTCTAAAAATTTGTTTCGACCTAGATTTAGAAGTTTAACAGCAACTTTCTTTACAACCCATGTCCACATAAACTATCTTCTTAATAACAGACTCACTGGCCACTGTATACACTTATTCACTTGAGAACAAAACTTCACCTGCAAACAAAATCCACTTGTATCTCTTGTTTAACAGAACTTTGTGACAAGGCTAGCTGCTGGTTCATTTGAATTCTTTACCAAGGTGGGTTTAATGACATCGTTTTCTCAAGCCTATAAATTCTGAGTAAGTGATGCAAAGCTAGAATAATGCACAGATTCAGAATAAGAGGACAGCTACAATGTTTCAAGCATTAAGGAATCAAGTGCTTAGGGGGGAAATATATAAAGCCATTGTTTATGAGTTTAGCTTAACTTAAAGCATCGTTGGAAAAGATGCAAAATTCTTACTCTTTCAGGTCATACAAATACTCAAGATCGAGGATGGTTCCACTATGACAAGCATCAATGATTGCATGAAGCGTTACCCCCTTGATCAGTGGCTTAACTATCATGGTGTTGATATCATTGTCGAGGATCATTCCTTCAGTCTTGAAATCAACCGGGCACAGAGTTTCATCAAATCCATCAAGCTCGTCGTTATCAAAATCACGCTGGCGCAACCCATGTCCAGAGAAATAAAACACCAGTGAATCACCTGGTTTGCATCCCTCTACAAGCCATCTCAGGCCCTCTTCCATGTTTGCTTTGGTAGGCACTTTATCAGGACCATTCTCCTCTATTTCGTGTTCCATACAAGAAGATAACCAGCAGATAGTTAATTATTTAAAGTGTGGTCGATCAGAAAACCAAAAGAGACTTTCAAGTCTCTAGCTTTAACTTATA
>SNQN01007941.1:17031-31226 GCA_008642245.1 Bassia scoparia | reverse complement strand
ACTCGACAACACACCCCAACGCATTCACATGCGGATTCCATGGCTCAATTCCATGACACTGAAGCTGAGGTCAGCCCCCCTAAGGCGGGGCGAAGCCCTATAGTAAGCTTGTAACATTTTGTTTTAAAAGATCGGGAAAAAAAGTTTAGTTTCCGATTTCTCCGAAACTCAGAAATTAAATCAGTCTCATTATTACTGATGGATGGTTAGTACTTAATTACTGTTGGAATTGAATATGGAAAGTTGGTGGGAAAATGATTAAAAACGCATGCTTATTTACATTCTCAAGCAAGAAGACAAAACTTTAATTAGTATTAAACTACTTGTCTAAGAATAGGAAATGTATATTTACGTCCTCAAATATATCATTTACATCCTCAAAAATTTTTTTTGATTCTCAAAATATAGTTATTGTCCTTTTTTCTGCACAATTAAGTTTGGGCTATATACTTGACCTTTCAACTACCATATCGAAGACGCAAATGAAAAAACGATCCACCTTCACAACGATGACCGTCGCCAGCGCAAAACTTCCGGAGCAAATTCGTAGTAGGTTTCACTATCACTGGGGTTTGCCTCCATTGATTTTTCAGACGAAATAACTATTCCAAATACAAACATCCGAAAATCAACCATCATCGGAGCAAATTCGCCGGAGCAAATTATAAGTTATGATTTGCTTTTCTTTTCCGACGAACAACCAGCCGTCGGAAGGAGGGAGGTTGTCGCGGTGTTCATCGATTGCATTCTTATATTCATCTTCAATCATTATTTTTCCAGATTTGCATTGAGGAACTAGTGTACCAAAAGGTATGCCGGCGTTGAAGCACATCGGAGGGGGGAAGCAGCTTGGTCGGCGAAGCTCGGCGATGGTCGGCAAAGGTCAGCGATGGTCGGAGTTGGTCGGTGTTGGCCTCAATCGTCGACGATGAATGTTCTCGACAATACAGAAAATATCAATACTTCCCAAATAAAATTAAATATAAAAATAAAAAAATTCATTAAAATAAATAAAAAAAGTTGAAATAAAATTATTTGAATTTCAAATTTGAAAATTGTTTGAAATTTCAAATGAAAATTGAAAATGGGAGCGAGTGGACCCAATGTAGTGAACCAATCAAAATGCAAGAGAATCTTTGTGTATGTGGATCAAGGTTACACAAAGTGTAACTGTACCCTTTCTCTGCTTCATCTCTTTTGAACCCAATTTGACGAGCAAGGAAATCAAGGCGCAAAATTGGGAAGCATTGATTGGGGTGAACGAGGATTAATTCCTGAAATTTGAGAACTTTTCTGATTTTCTTCTCGATTTCCATGTTATCATCAAAACCATGGTATCAAATCCTTGCTGATTTTTTGGTATTGAAGTGGATTTTTTTGATATCGAACTTGAGAAAATGAGCGCATTTTCTAAAGGATTGTGAATTGAATTAGAAATTGAAGGGTTTAATTTAAGAAGTGTAGTTTTAATTTGGATGAAAATTAATGTTCTGGAAAAGTTGAAGTGGTTCATTATTGGAGAGTTGAAGGTGAGGACATTGATTAGAATGATGAATAGAGGTAATGAGGAAGAAGGAAAAAGTGGATGTGAAATGTTGAATCGTGGGTTGAAGGGAGAGGCAAGGAAGAATAGTGGAGGAAAAGACGGAAATGACCCTCAATTTAACAGATTTTTTAACAGAATGTAATGGAGGTGGGAGTTTGTAAAAAAGGGTGCGACTAAAGGTGGGAAAATAAAAAAAAAAATGGACTAAAAGGTGGGAATTTACAAAAAGGTACAACTAAAAGGTGAAAGTTGACAATTTTTTCTTCTAGAAACTAGAAAGGTTGGATAAGTTATTACTAAGTACTACATAGAGTATGTTTCCGGCAAAACCCATTGAGTTTCCCAAATAACGCATGCTATGACTTAATACTTCCTCTGCATTTTGCCTTATCAACTTACGAGAATCTACTGCACTCTAACCAAAGCCTTTAATTTCTTCTGAATTCTCCTCGTAAATTAATTACTAGTAATTCAATAGTACTTATTTAATGAAGCAACGAGTATGTCGCAAGTCCTTTGCATTTCTCAAAACACTGCCCAATAAAGATTACATCAACCTAACAATGAAACTATCTATATAAGTAACAACATAACTCACTCAAAATTCATACACTCAACAGTCTGTCTTAGCTAACAAAATTGTTTTCAAACATGAATGATAATCAACCAGAAAATCTTCGAGACTGGAGTAGTCTCCCTGGCAACATAATCTCCCTTTTTCTTAACTGCCTCAACAACACAACCACTGATTGTCGTAGGCTCCGCAGTGTCTGCACCTCTTGGCGTTCATCTCTTTCGCCTCATATGCTGCCTCTGAGGCTCTCTCTTCAGGTCAACAATTTCCCTGCTAGAGAGCTCAGCAGTTCGGTCTTCTTTCTAATGAAAATCATGGGTCCAGCAGATACAACTGTCCAATGTTTTCTAGACGAGAGTATCTTCTACCTTATTTCTTCGCCAAATCAGACGAAGAGTGTGTGGCTTATTCGAGTTAAGGAGTCCTGCCGTCGTTTTTCGAATGGTTGGAGAATTCAGAACCCAATTTCTCCTGCGGTCTATTTTCAACCTATGCCCGAAATCAAGGCTAAGGTAAACTTCTTGGACTCCAGAATCTCCGAAGTTGCTAAATCATACAGTTTATCGACTATTACCGACTATTTAGTAGCGAAGAAGGTTGTTATTCTCCCATCACCTAATCCGTCGTTGCTTAGAACTGCTACTGGAGTCTTTTCTATTTTATCTCTTGGTTGTCGTGGTCTACTGTCATTCATTAAATATGATGCGTCACAACAGAATACGAACATTTATGAGCTCAATTACATTGGAACATCAGCTGCTCCTCATGTTGCGGATATAATTACTTATAAGGGCAGTTTTTATGCTCTTTATCTGACGCGTAAGCTAATGAAAATTGATCCGATCACATTCGAAACAAAAGTGATCGTTGATGGTATTCACTCTGATGAAAACAACATCGATTGTTTATTTGCTTACTTGGTGGAATCATGTGGTAAATTGTACATGGTTTACAAATTTACTAAAATTGTTGAGGACTATGAGGATACTGAAAGGGGAAAGCCCGTTAGGTTTGCCGTGCTCGCTTTGGAAACCATGCGTTCAGAAGACGGCCAAGAGATGCAATTTTGGCGGCAAGTAACGAGTTTGGGAGATCGAGTGTTCTTCATCAGCCAATACATTTCCTTCTCCTTGACGCCGCAAGAACTTGGTTGGGATCAAGGGAATTGCATAGTTTTCACTGAAGAAGAATATATGGGGCATATGTGCTTTGATGAATGGCAAGATTGCGATTGTATTGAAGATCACACCTACACATCGGAGCAGCAATTGTTCGGCAAATACTGCGGTCTTTATAACTTGAATGATGATACTATTGCTCTGAACTCTAGTGCTCTCAAGCTATTCTGGCCGATTCCTACTTGGTTGGCTAACAATTGATCGAATGCGCTACGCAACATAATCTTTAATTAGACAGACTTGGACTCTATATTTTGCTTGGTATCAATGAGTACTTTAATTTTTGGCAAAAAAATCATTTTGTTCTAGTGGGAATCTAAAAGCAACCTCGGTCTTAAAATGGTTGTAGTCTTGTAGATTTGCAATAGTATTGCATCGTCCAAGTTTAGACTTGTAATGAATGTCATTTTCATCATTTGAGTATTATCTAAAGCTATTGTAGTAACGTATTTTCATTTTGCTATTGATGTTTTATACTCCCTAATAAGCATATATCTGTTAAAATTATGTTGTTGCAATTTATAAGGGACAAGAATTTCATTATTACCATGATTTCTTATATATCAGCTACATGCTTAGTAACTTACTGCTTTGCATTTTTGTTTGTATAGTTCAATGCTTCGCTGGCTACTCTGTCAAATGCAACCACATTGCATTGATGATTGCAAGCAGAAAGCTGATGAAACAACTACATAATGATCAAAGTAACAATGTAATGCGAAAAAAAATGTAAAGCAGAGAATTTAGAGAGAGTTTTAGTGAGAGAAAGGAGAGAGAAGAAATATTATTGAGTGAATGAATGAATACAAGCTATACAATAGCTATATATATAGTAAGAGCTCAAGCAAACTTCTTAACAAACTTTGGCGCCTAGTGCAAGTTTGTTATAATAGAAAAAGCCGAGTCAGAAAGCCTAGGAACTTCTAGAAGAGTAGTAAGCTTAGCTTGAGACTGAATTAATCATCACTGACATTTTGTTGATGGCTGGAGTGCTAGTATCATCAACCCCCCCCCCCCCCCCCCCCCCCCCCTCTTTCAAACTAGGGGTGAGGATCATCCCTAGTTTGCTCAACAAATTATGCTGCTGGTGAGATGGTAGAATTTTTATCATAACATCAGCCAATTGAGAAGAAGTAAGCAAGTAAGTGAGCTGCAACAAGCCTTCTAGAACCTTGTCCCTTGTGAAGTGGCAATCCACCTCTATATGTTTGGTACGTTCATGAAAAATGGGATTCTTGGCTATTTGAATAGCACTCATGTTGTCACAATGTAGCAAAACAGGCTTGGTAATATTAACTTGCATTTCCTGAAGTAGTCTAACTAGCCAAGTGACTTCACTAGCTGCAGAAGCCATAGCTCGATATTCAGCCTCACTTGATGACTTGGACACTGTACTTTGCTTCTTTGACTTCCAACTAACAGGAGAATTACCCAACATCATCACATATCCTGTCACAGACTTTCTTGTGTTAGGGCAGGATGCCCAATCAGAGTCACTAAAAGCTTGAAGGGTTAAATGATTTGTGCCCTTCAATAAAATTCCTTGACCTGCTGTTGAGGCTACATACCTAAGAGTATGAGATAAAGTAGCTGCATGAGAATCCTTTAGCTCTTGGAGAAATTGATTGAGAGTTTGAACAGTGTAGGCCAAGTCAGGTCTGGTATGTGTTAGGAAATTTAATTTCCCAACCATTGCTCTGTAAAGAGATGGATCTAAAAGAATTGTGCCTTGATCCTTATGCAACTTAAGATTTTGTGGCAAGGGAGTGACTGCAGGCTTGAAATGTGTGAACCTTGATGATAGCTAGAAGCTCTTGAGTAAACTTATTTTGTGTGAGAGCTATCCCATGTGAAGTATAAGACACCTCAATTCCAAGAAAGAAATGCAATTTACCAAGATCTTTAATGGTAAAAACTTGATGTAAATGAGCCTTTAATTGGACAATCCTATCTATATCAATGCCTGTGAGTATGATATCATCAACATAGACAGCTGCAATTGAGATTTTGCCTTCTTAAACCTTGATAAAGAGACTATAATCACTCTTTGATTGTGTGAAACCTTGAGAAATGAGTGCTGCTGTAAGTTTAGCAAACCACTGTCTTGAAGCTTATTTTAAACCATAGATTGACTATTGAAGTTTGCATACTTTTCCTACTGCATTAGACAACCCTTCTAGAGGTTTCAGGTAAACTTCTTCCATTAAATCTCCATGCAAAAATGCATTATTTACATCAAGTTGAAACAAATCCCAATTGTGTGCACACTATAGCCAGAATACACCTTATAATTAGTAGCCTTTAACAACTTTTGAATGTTTCCTCATAACTCACACATGTTTCTGAGTAAAACCCCTGGCAACTAGCCTTGCCTTATACTTTCTATAGAACCATCTGCCTTTTCTTCACCTTATATACCATTTTACAACTGATAGTTTTTTCCCTTTAGGCAACTCAGTCAAAACCCATGTATTGTTGTTCTGCAAAGCCTATATCTCTTGTTCACTACAAAAAAAAGAGCAAACAGCAACGAAAAATCCTTCACTAATTTCACAAGATCCGTAGAAACGGATTAAATCCGTTACAAATGTTTCGTCGCTAATTCAAGTTAGTAACGATTTAGAAATCGTCACTAATATCAGTGACGATTGAATTCCGTCTTTAAATCGTCACTAATATCAGTGCGGATTTGTCACAATCCGTCACTGATTTTAGAACGGAATTGCAAATCTGTCACTAAAATCAGTTACGGATTGCAATTCCGTTCCTAAAATCAGTGACGGATTTGCATTCCGTTCCTAAAATCAGTGACGGATTGCGAAATCGTCACATATATCAGTGACGGATTCTAAAATCCGTTTCTAATTTTACTTGAGCAAAAAATTAAATTCTTACATATTTTTTCACGCATCCATACACCCCTCCACTCCCATTCCTTTACTCTTTCACTCCTTCTCTTGAGGATCGACTCGTTACCTTAAAGTCACAAAGAGGCGCACCAACCAACTACTCCAAACACAACTTTTATAACTCTCTGGTAATATTAATAGTATGTACAAGAAAATTAGAGACGGATTCAAAATCCATCACTAAATTAGCAACGGATTCAAAAATCCGTCTCTAAATTTAGAAACGGATGTTTTAAATCCGTTCTAACTAATAGTTGCCTTTGTAATCCGTCACTAAATAAGAACGGATTTAAAAATCCGTCCTAATTATTGACGGATTAAATAGCAGGTGGGAGTGAAAATATTTGTGACGGATTTAAAATCCTCACAAATTAGCAACGGATTTAAAATCCGTCACTAAATTAGCAACGGATTTAAAATTCGTCACTAAATTAGCAACGGATTTAAAAATCCGTCACTAATTTAGTGACAGATTTAGAAATCCGTCACTAATTTAGTGACGGATTAAATAGCAAAGGTGTGGAGTGCAAATACTTTAGTGACGGATTTAAAATCCGTCACTAAATTAGCAACGGATTTAAAATCCGTCACTAAATTAGCAACGGATTTAAACATCTGTCACTAATTTAGTGACGGACTTAAAATCCGTCACTAATTAAGTGACAGATGAAAAAATCCGTCACTAAAATTAGATACGGATTTTAAATCCGTCACTAATTTAGTGACGGAATAAAAAATCCGTTTATAATTTTTTTTTTTGAAACGGATTTTAATTTTCCGTCTCTAAATTAGGAACGGATATATATCCGTCACTGAAATCCGTCGCTATTCACTTGTTTTTTTGTAGTGGTTCATGACTTGTACCCAATGTGGTGAAGTTACAGCCTGTGCATATGTATAAGGCTCTTGATAATCTGACAGGCTAGCTATTAAACACTTCCCAGCCAAAGGAATATCTGCATAGTCAATAATATTGCACCAAGTACTCTGAGCAGTAGAACAAATGTAATTTGTTAGGTAATTGGGAGCTTGTCTCACCCTTGTGGACTGCCTTGTTGGTTGTGGTTGTTGAATAATGGGTTGAGAGGAAATATCATGGACAATATTGGGTGATCCTGAATTTGAGGTTTGTAAGTTGGAAATAGATGAAGTATCTGTAGTGATTGTAGGAGTTGTATTTGGAATAGAGACAGAAGAAATAGGAGGAAAAATATCATCATCATGTTGTGAGGCATTAATGGTTGTAATTGGGAGAAAGAAAGGAAAATGAGGCGATTTGTGAGGTGTGTTTGCAAGCTTGTTGTTTCTCAAAGAATATGACATCCCTAGAGATTATTGTTTTCTTTGTAACTAGATTGTAAACCTTATAAGCCTTTTGTAAGTTTGGATAACCAAGGAAAATGCATGGATCTGCTCTGGGATCAAATTTGTATCTGTGACTATCTGTTCTGGTTAKAAAACACAAACAGCCAAATGCCTTCATATGACTAARTGTAGGTGGCTCTTTAAACAATTTTTCATAAGGTGAGATAAATCCCAAGGACTGTAAAGGAAGTCTATTAATAATGTAAGCTGCTATCAAAACACAATCTCCCCAATAAGGAATAGGAAAATTTGATTGAAATAACAAGGCTCTTGCAGTTTCCAATAGATGTTTGTGCTTCCTTTCTACCACACCATTTTGTTGTGGTGTATTTGAACAAGATTTATAATGGTTAATCCCCTTTGCAAGCAGAAAACACTTCAAAGATCCTTCACACAATTCTAGGGCATTGTCACTTCTAATTGATTTGATATTAGACTGAAATTGTGTTTGCACATAAGAATAGAAAGACTGAAAGATTGAGACTGCATCATTTTTATTTTTCATTAGAAATATCCAGGTAATCTTGGTGAAATCATCTACAACAGTTAGAAACATAATACAACCATTATGAGTGGAGTGTTTATAAGGACCACAAGTATCTATGTGAAGTAATTCAAAAGGTACAATAGTTTTGATTGAACTAAGACCAAAAGGAAGTCCGGTTTACCTTGCTGAAGGACAAACCTTACATAGACATCTATTGAGACAATTTGAAACACTTATACTAGGGTGAACATGCTTGATGACAGGAAAAGGAGCATGCCCTAAACGAAGATGCCAAAGCTGAGCAAACTCTAAATTGGAGGTAGATGATGCAGTCTGAGATGTAAGGTTGGTATCATCTGAAGTTGTGGAACCTGTGTCTTGAGGGGAATCTGATGAAAGAAAGCTCTGGTTGTAGTATAACCCTTACGTGAGTTTACATAGCAGAATTGGCTTGCTCAGAAAAGGGCCCTAAACATAACAACAACCATTGTCAAAAAAGACTGAGCTATTAAGATCCTAACATAATTTGGCTACTGAAATGAGATGAAAGTGAAACTCAGGAACATGCAACACATTTTTAAGTGTGATATCACAATTTAGCTTGACAATGCCCTTATGTTTTACTTGAACTGCAYAACCATCAGGTATAGTAATTTGATGCTTRYAAACTGAATTAARAGTCTCATACTTAGTGAAAATACTMAAATCATGTGTCATATGGTTTGTAGCTCCAGAATCAATTATCCAGACAYCATTTGAGMAAGAGAATAAGCAACACTCACCAGCCTGGAAACAAGCATCACTGTTTTCCTGAACCATAGTTGTGTCCTCTGATTTCTGTTGATGATACATGCTCAACAACTGGTTGTARTGCTCAGTTYTGAAGGAAGGAGTATCYGATCTTGCAGAAATGTATTCATCTTTATCATTYTCATCATACTGTGCATTAGCTGCCACTTMTTTGCCTTTCCACTCTCCTTGAGCAGTAYTAGAGATTTTGTTTGGATATCCATGAAGTTRYAAACACTTCTCCTTGAGATGACCTYGTTTCTTGCAATAATTGCAAAAGAGAGTGGATCACCTAGTATTCCTGAATTGTGGTGGTTTGTAAGGCTAAGAGKTTGTGCCTGTTGAAGGCCTTGAGTCTGTGAACTGCCTTCTATTGGCAAACATGGCATGAGTATCACCAACTGGAATATCAGAGTAATTCTWGTGTTGCTCTTCTTGCATAAGYAGTCTATAAGCATGAGTCATTTCTGAAAATGGATGTTGCATCAATAGATTGGACCTAACTTGCTTGAAATCAGGATTAAGCTTCATGAGAAACAGTATAAGCCTTTGCTCATCTTGAAGTTTGAGCAGTTTATGAGTGATCCTGCAAGTACAACCATTACACAGACACACAAGCATAGGTTGGATAGCATCTTGCTCATCCTAGAGTATCTTCAATTTGGTGTAAAACTTTGACACATTATCAGCACCTTGAATTGAATTGTATCAGCCAACTTTTGGAAAATAGAAAAGATTTGTGTGCCTGATGACTGACCAAAACGTTCATGCAAATTCTTCCATATCTCTTGTGCTGTAGGAAAGTGCAAGACACTTCTAGCAATTGTAGGATCAAGCACTTTCATGAACCAAGTTAGCAAGGTGCTATTGACTCTGGTCCAGGCTGCATGAGTTGAATATGTGGCTCTTGGCTGTGTAATAGTGCCATCTACAAAGCCTAACTTGTTCTTGGCTGATAGACTTATCATGACAGATCTTCTCCAATCAATGAAATGTGTGCCATTGAAAGAAGTAGGCACAAGAACATATGATGCATCACTCGGATGCAAATAGTAAGGTGAATTTGGATCATTAGTAACATCATTATTGGAACGATTAGCCTGAATTTCTGGTGTGGAAGTCATTTTTGTYAGATGACAAAGAAATATGATGTAATATGTGTTTTATGAAGAAGCAGAAAGAGGAAAAATATTCTAATGGAAATCAAGTAAGGAAAAAATTTTCAGCAAAAGAAACCCAGACAAAAAATAACTCAAATTACTTATCTAGAAGAAATAGCAAATTTGTGAGATGATCAACAAGTAATCTAGCAGAATGATCAAAAGAAGCAAAGGAAAAAATGAAGCAGAAAGCTAATTTTTGAAACAACAAAGAATAAGCAACAAGTAATTGCAGAATGCCAAAAGAAATGAAGAATAGAAGTAAAGCAAGAAAGAAGATTACAACTCAATTGGAAGAACACACCAAAAATTCAGAATGAACACAAGAGATTGAATGCAATAACCTCAATTTCCAGAAATATTGATGCAATTGATCAAACAGTTGTGATGCTACTTCGATCATACGTCTTCGGCTCTGATACCATGTCAAATGCAAGCACATTGCATTGATGATTGCAAGCAGAAAGCTGATGAAACAACTACATAATGATCAAAGTAACAATGTAATGCGAAAAAGAATGTAAAGCAGAGAATTTAGAGAGAGTTTTAGTGAGAGAAAGGAGGAGAAAGAAATATTATTGAGTGAATGAATGAATATAAGCTATACAATAGCTATATATACAGTAAGAGCTCAAGCAAACCTTCTAACAAACTTTGGCGCCTAGTGCAAGTTTTTTATAACAGAAAAAGCTGAGTCAGCAAGCCTTGGAACTTCTAAAAGCAGTAAGCTTAGCTTGAGACTGAATTATCATCACTGACATTTTGTGTGATGGATGGAGTGCTAGTATCATCAACATACTCCATTGTCCATACCCATTGTTGTCAAACCAGCCTACTTTAAACCATCCATCGGCCATTGTTTTTACATGATTGATTCTGCTAGTGTTACAAGTTGCAAAGTGTGATCAAGGAAAGAGGCGATCGGGCAACGTTTGATTGTGTTAGTTGTGAACTTTAAAAAAAGGAAAATTAATTAGCTGTGTTCTTTGGACTTATTTTTCATGGTACATAAGTTCAGTTAAGTTTAGTTCAATTCAGTTACCTAACCTAATTCCCTTTTCTCATAAAATATTCATTATTTAAGTTCAGTTAAGTTCAGTTCAGTTAAAAAAATGAGCCTTAGTTCATGAATTGCTACATCGCATATAGCCTTGTATATGCTTAGACTTAGTAGGACTTCCATCACAAACAGTAAAGGATGGATATAGCACAAGCAAGATTATTCAAGGTGAGATCGAAAAATACTACGGAGTAATTTAATTGATTAACTACAAAATAATTTAACCATATAGATAGATGAAGCTATAATTATGACCGCAAAACACTCAATTACGCTTATAAAACTTTGTGCCTCCGAATAATATATTTTTTAGATTTAATCTTATTGATTGTGGCACGGACTTGCTACAACATTATTATTGTCTTTTATAAAACATCTTTTTACTTGTCGATATAATGATTAGGATATAGTTGACTACCAATTATTACTTTTAATTCATTTAATCAATCTTCCCCTTAATTCATTATCCCAATCCACTAGATAAGAGAAATGGCTCTCCATTTCCTCTATATAATGGAGAGGATCCATAACTCATTATAGGAGTATGGTCCTCTCCATTTCTTAGAGGAGAATGGAGAGTCCATTATCTTTTCATCTAGTGGTTGAGAATTATCTAACTTAAATATCAAAATTGCAAAATCTCCCCTATTTTCCCCTTAATTTCATTCCAACCACTTAGATAAGGAAATGACTCTCCATTTCCTCTAATAAATGGAGAGGATCCATACTCATTAATAGGGAGTATGGATCCTCTCCATTTCTTAAGAAATGGAGAGTCCATTATCTTTCATCTAGTGGTTGAGAATTATCTAACTTAAATATCAAAATGCAAAATCTCCCCTATTTTCCCCCTTAATTCATTTCCAACCACTAGAGAAGGAAATGACTCTCCATTTCCTCTAATAAATGGGGAAGATCATCTGAATAGGGGATCGGATTTCCTTATCTTCTTAGAGAAAGATATGGACCTCTCCATTATCTCTTCATCTAGTGGTGGAATTATCTAACTTAAATATCAAAATTGCAAAATCTCCCCTATTTTCCCCCTTTAATTGATCATTTCCATACACTAATAAGGCCAAGAGGATGAGAGTTCCATTAGTCTTTCATCTAGTGGTTGGAAACTAATTAAAAATATAAAATTGCAAAATCTCCCCTATTTCCCCTTATTCATTTCCAACCACTAGATAAGAAATGGACTCTCTATTTCCTCTAGAAATGAGAGATCCATAACTCATTAATAGGAGTATGGATCCTCTCCATTTCTTAGGAAATGGAGAGTCCATTATCTTTCATCTAGTGGTTGGAATTATCTAACTTAAATATCAAAATTGCAAATCTCCCCTATTTTCCCCCTTAATTCATTTCCAACCACTAGATAAGAAATGGACTCTCCATTTCCTCTAAGAAATGGAGAGGATCCATACTCATTAATAGGAGTATGGATCCTCTCCATTTCTTAGAGGAAATGGAGAGTCCATTATCTTCATTTAGTGGTTGGAATTATCTAACTTAAATATCAAAATTGCAAAATCTCCCCTATTTTCCCCTTAATTCATTTCCAACCACTAGATAAGGAAATGGACTCTCCATTTCTTAGCAGTCCATTCCTCTTAAGAAATGGAGAGGATCCATACTCATTAATAGGGAGTATGGATCCTCTCCATTTCTTAGAGGAAATGGAGAGTCCATTATCTTTCATCTAGTGGTTGAGAATTATCTAACTTAAATATCAAAATTGCTAAATCTCCCCTATTTTCCCCCTTAATTCATTTCCAACCACTAGATAAGGAAATGGAGAGTCCATTATCTTTCATCTAGTGGTTGAGAATTATCTAACTTAAATATCAAAATTGCAAAATCTCCCCTATTTTCCCCCTTAATTCATTTCCAACCACTAGATAAGGAAATGGACTCTCCATTTCCTCTAAGAAATYGAGAGGATCCATACTCATTAATAGGMGGTGTTTGATAACCAGTTTTTTAGCTCACTTTTAGCTTTTGGCTTGTCAAAATGGTCAAACACAGCCAAAAAATAGTGTTTGGTAATTGGCTTGTTGGTTAGCTTAAAAGTCAGCTTTTCAACCAAAAGCTATTTGGAGTAGCTTCTAATGTTGGCTTTTGGCTTGTCAAATATAAATTACGGTTTTACCCTTAGTTTACTTACAATTAATAATTATTAATTAATAATAATTAATAATTACCGTCTGTCAAAAGCAGTCGTAGATTTGCGACTGTTTTAAACCGTTGCAAATTACCGTCTGTTCTTATTGGTGGGTCGATAAGTGCGGTCTGTATAGCCTTATTTAACGTCCAAAAAATTTCCGACCGTCACTTACCGTTCGTTAACGGTCGGTACGTAAATCTTTTACAGACCGTTCCCGCGATTTTACCAATCGTTTTTTATTTGTTTCGAACGGTCGGTAATAGCATATATTATTGTTGTGTATTATCTTATGATATTTGAATGATCCGTGTATATATACTCWTGGAATAATGAATGACAGAATGAGGTATCTTCCTATAATTACTCAATTACAGCGAACCTTATTTATAGCAAACAATACTTCCAATGTTCCATATTATTTTGTGCACTTTCCTCATTTAGTGGTTTCATAGTAATTTGTATATATATTATGCTTTATTTTATTTTTATACATGCTTTTACTATTTTTAAATAGGACGGACCTATCATTTTCGATTACTTTTTTCTTTTAGACATTCTCTGTCTAATCTATTTTTTGTTTTTTAACTCCCATAATAATACATTATTTCTTGTTATTTTCTCAAATAGTAAATGCACAAAACAATAAGAAACGGAAGGTGTATATATTTCCGTAATATAAGTTTTTTGTGTTAGAAACAATTATTATTAAGGCTCAAGTAACTTGTTGCCTCACTCCTTTTTTGTTTTGTGAAAAGAGGAAATACCAATTGACATTTTTGTATCCTCCGTTTAAAAATAATTTTTTTTATTAAAAAAATAGGTTTTTCAATTCGTTTAATTGCCTTCATTGGCTATGCTTAAATTCTTAAGGCAAGAAAATATGAAGCAGTGACTTAGTAGAGATTCGTTCACCATTTGCAGATTATCGTCCTTTTTATTTAAGAAGATATTAAGGACTTT
>SNQN01007940.1:0-31232 GCA_008642245.1 Bassia scoparia | reverse complement strand
TTCAAAAGGTTGGAAATACGCGAGTGTCGTACTCGAAATACTTGAGCCAAAGTGTCAACAGGCAGGAAAAATATTTTTTCTTTCGGTTTTTTCAAAGGTTTTCAAGGTTTTCAAAGGTTTTCAAACAGTATTATACTGGCAATTCTCATGCTTTTTGATTCTCATGCATGTCCGTCAATTTTTCTTGAATCCGCCAGTATCTTTAAATTATTTTTCTGATTTTTATGATTTTCTAATGAATTTTGCAATGTTAAATGCGTGAATATAAAAATACGCGGAATGTTCTAGAAACGTAACTTTCTTGCGAAAGGAGGCATCTAGAATAATCCGTAATCTAGAAAATCGAGAACGTAGGCAAAGATTTATCCGAATCAAAGTATTTCAGGTTTTAGGAAAAAATATATACGCAAAAGGAGCGTATATACGCTGAGGAGCGCGTATATACGCTGCCCTGAGCGTATATAGCTACCGCTCAGCGTATATACGCTCCTCAGCGTATATATTTTTTGATCTCGGCTTGCTTCATGATGAGCGTATATACGCGAGATGAGCGTATATACGCTCCTCATGAGCGTATAATACGCTCATCCTGAGCGTATATACGCAGGGTTTGGGCTTCGTTTTGCCTCATGCCTATAAATACGCTCTTGCCTCTCAGTCCAAGACACGACTTCATAGCTCCTACGCATATCTCTCTCTCTCTCTCTAAAACACTCAAAACACATTATATTTCGTTTTAGTTCAAGCATCGATTCTCTTTCGAATCAACAAGCGATAACAAAGGTTGAATTCTGAGATTACTCACCAATAATCTCTCTCACTTTCTTTTTAATTTGACTAACCATTGTTAGAGTTTTTAATGTAATTAAAACAATGTAGAACTCACTTTAATTGTTTCATGTAAATATGTAGGGTTTCGCAATGTTTGCAAGGTTCATTGTTTTTGGTTTTCATTCATTATTATTATTCATTGTCAATACTAACAATTCTTTATTCTTGTATAGCATTCAAGGCGAAAGATCCATTGCGCTGCGTTTTTATAGGACTAACAATTGTTTCTTTGTTTTCATGTAGCGATTCAAGGCAAAGGATCGTTTCATTGTGTTTTACAAACTAACTTTGTTTTCTTTGCAGATTTAGGGTAAGATGAGTTGCATATACTTTGATTTTATGCACTTCATATTATGATATATCAATTGTTGTATAACTTGTATATATTTTGCTAAACAAAGACCGGAATTATGTGAATCACTTTAAATCAGAATTAACTATGGACAACCTGTTTTAGGACCGTTTAACATGATTAAAGGGTCACAATTTCTGAGGTTAGGTAGTCTCTGTGCATAATAGAAACATCTCACTTAGTAATTTTAGGGCTAGTACGCTCTAAGGCGCTAAAACGTAAGTTGTGTGCATCCAATAAATCGTGTTAATGGAATTACAATGAGACCGAGTAGAGGCCGCTACAGCGGGCGAATTGGGTTACAGATCTGATCGTACCATGTCCCGACCACGACTGGTTCTTGATTGGAGCGTGGGGCCATTAATTGGCACCAACGTTTTCGGGCGTCCGTGAATAACCTTTTTAGGCACGGTGGCGATTCCCTTACTCGACAACACTACCCCAACGCACTCACGTGCGGGATTCCGTGGCTCAAGCCCACGCAAAGCACCTCGATTGTACCAAGCCGGCGCCGCCTATACGCTGAGGGCGCGCCCACGTCTAACAATTTGGCGACTTCACTGGGGATAATCACCGTTAGGTGAAGTGGAACGACTTGAAAAGCTCGTAATTCCATCATCACGTTTATTGGATTTTGCATTTTGCATGTGACCTTTCGAATAAGGTCGCGCCTTAGGCTCCTTGTCTCAATATGGCATGTTCTATGCTCGAGACTCCATAAGGGGGATACTACCTTGGCCGCATGTGGTTAACTGATCGCATGGCTAAAGCAAGTCTATCCCGCCATGCCGTGTGTGCACGTGTTACTGATGCGTGTGCATAAGGGTATCTTGCCATACAGTCGCTAATTGCAAGTGGTGAAAACTGGACCAAGCTCTGCCTTAGGCGTGGTACACTCTCTGACTTAACCTAGACCGCCATAGTTGACTTGTTCACGTGTCTTGTATATATGTGCATGTATGGTCCTAGCCATTGTACAGTTCTAGACTTACACAACTTTCATATAGTCCATGGTCATCTTTAGTCCACATCATGCATTTCATACCATAGGACTTTAGTTGACTCTGCTCAGTCTGTGACATAGTTCACTAGATTTGTCCTTCAAGCTTTCGACTAGCCCACAAGACTTTGACCCTAGGTCTGACCTTGATCATTAGAGTCCACATAGACTCTGATCTTAGTCTTGACCCTTGACACTAGGGTAGGCACAGACTTTAACCTTAGACGTTGACTTTAGACTCACATTAGGTTTGATCTTACTTCAGCCAAAATAGGCTCGACCTCTAGGCATGACCTAACCACTGAGGACATTGCATATCATACATTCTCACGTCTTTGGTGCCCTTCAAAAAAAAAATAAAAATTCAAAAAAAAAAAAAACAAAAAAAAACAAAAAAAAAAACAAAAAAATAAAAAAAAATAAAAAAAAAGAAAAAGCAAAATTCAAAAAAAACGAAAGGGCACTGCATGCATTCATTCTAGGAAAGATGACCATGGAATTAGGACATGCATTTGATCTGTATTCATGTATTCAATAATGACCAGAAAGTTCACTAAGGGTATTCTTTGTGAAACAGGGTGAAGTCGTCTCAAGCCCTTGCTCGACCCAAAGAGTTGAGCCCTCGCCCAGTCCAGACCTAACTTCCTCTAACCTTCATTGATCCTCAGCCAATCCAAACATAGCCTTCTCTAACTTCATTGATCCTCAGCCCAATCCAAACCTAGCCTTCCTCCAACCTTCATCACCCATCCCCTAACACCACAAAATGGCTCAAACGAGAAAAGCTCAAAAGCTTGCCGAGCAAGTTCAACAGTTGAAGCTAAGATCAAGGAGTTGACCTCGAGCACTTCCTTGGAACAAGATGTTTGAAAAGGCAAATCAAAAAGCCACCGACCCACCTTCTACAAGACCAACTCCTCTTGACCCCAACCTTGCAGCCAAACTGCCGAGGACTTCTCTCCGAAGACATACCCAAGTTCAAGCCGACTGATGACCTCGATTCCATAAAAGGGATTAAGACCACCATGGCACTTAAAGGGATTGACTCTGCCTTGTTTCCATGGTCTTCCCTTTCCTTGGAACCGATATGTCAGAAGTGGTCTTTTCACTTCCTGAGAAGAAATAGCTACTTGGGAAGAATAATCACGCATTCATGGAAAGATACAAGGACATTCAGACCAAACTCCTTCCGAGAACTTGAAATCCTTAACAGGGAGAGAACAGGGGTTCACACACCTATCTGACTAGATGGAGAGAGAGTTGCTGCACCTAGTTCCGCTCCTACTGAAGAAGAGATGGTCAAGACCTCATTTCTAATCTCCAACAAGAATACAAAGATCATCTCAAGTAGAGGCTTACACATTCGCAAAGGTCTACGACATTGGAGTGGACATAGAGAATGATCTTCTAGAGTCTTAGCTTTAGGATCGAGTCGGAGGTCTTTCCTAAGACTATGTATCTTTTCTTTTTCCCTTATTCGAGTCTATGTCATAGGTTAGGATTAGTTCTGCAATAGCTCTGTAAAATTTTTTGTTTCAATAAAGTTTTCTTTTTCTCATTTTTTTAGCCTCCATATAGTTTTGGCTTCTAACTTAATGGAATCAAATTAATGATCGACTCACAATTCAATGACATTGCCAGAGAGAGGCTTCTTTCATAGCTCCACAAACTCCCTCATTTCCCTTCATCACATCAATCAAAATCCCTTGCACCCTTGAGCATAACACTATCATTCACCTATCATTGCTTTCATCACCCACATCTGCTTACCTTTGACCAAACGGTGCGTAGGAAAAGACATGTGCAAAAAAAAAAGAAAATAAAAGGGCAAAAAGCAAAAAGCAAAAAAATCAAAGTCAATGCCAGTCATCACAAATGCACATCAGTCAAATCCATGCAAATCCAAGTTCAAAGCCCAATTCAAAAAAAAGGAAAAGTCTAAAAACACACTGCGCACGTGGGTCACTTCGAATCATCAAGCCTTTTTCAACCCTCAACCACAGCCTCACATTTACACCACAAAGCCTCTCACACGAGGCATTGTCCAATCATCCACAAGAACAGACGGTCTGATTCCAAAAGGAAACGTAGGAAGCCTCTTCTCGAGGTCCGACCCAATTCTGAGGTCCATCATATGGTTTGGATTCCCCTAAAGTAAGAAGCGCAAATTCTAGAGTAGAACCGACATAGACTCGAGTTTGAACCTACATCATCTAGCCACATCAATTCCCATTCACTTACCCTTAGTCACAAATTTAGCCTTTCTTCTTGGGTCTTAGCCTATTCTTTCATGCACCTTAAGGGTCTCTCCTCAACTCACTTAGCTATCACTCTGCAGCATTCATCATGCATTCTCCTCAAAGCACGCATGTAGCAATTTCTCCATATCTCTCCTCATGCAGAATTCAGCTCAAGTACTGATTCGGGCAAATAAAATACATCCTCTCTCTTCTCCTCATGCAGCATTCAGTCAAGTTACTGATTTGGGCAAATCAAAATCAACATCCTCATTCCTTTACTATTACCACTCAAAAAAGCTAAGCCAAAACCATGACTCCACACACTTCACTTTCCTTACATCAAACCTAGCCTCACCAGCAAGCTCATCAAGCTGGGGGCTCACCCAATAATCAACCTACCACCATAACTAACCTCCCACACACCCAAAACCCCATGGTTGGGGCTCATTTGCAGTCACAAGCATCCGTTTGCTCGAATTGGGGGCTGGAAACGGCTCCATCCACAATCTAAGGCATTCTTATATCTACTTCTTGGTCATTTCATGCATTAGATCTAGAATAAGAACTTGCATTACGCATATAGCATTGCAACATTCATAACGCATCATCTTCTGCATTGAGCCCATACATTACATCATCATTGCAGTAATGCATCCTGCATTACACCTTTAACATTGCCACATTTACACTATTGTAAGTTGACAACAATCAATTACATTTGCATCATTAGCACTCTAACGAGGTTAGGCCTTCTTACATGTCATTTGCTGCCAACGCCTTCACTTTTTATGATTGTCATTTATCTAAATTCGCTATAGCGATCGTTGCTACCGAAACATTCTTCCCGAAAAGCAGGTCAGCCGTAGGGAAGATTTCCTGAGGAACGAGGCGTTTCCAAGAATTCATATCATCATCACATGCCTATACGGCATTCATCGCTATACGCCCATTTGTGCTACACGCACTTCTTCCCGAATAGCCAAGGTCAGCGTGGGGAACTCTTCCGTAAGGAACAGGCGCTTCCGAACGGAACTTGCATTACTTTCGTCCAAATCAAATACTTGACTGTCGTCTTACGAGATTCTCGTTCTTCAGACTCAGTCAAAGTGGGGGGCTTTCTTCAACAACAGCTCTTTTACACACTTCGGGTTTTTGGAACTTTCTCGCCACCAGAAAACTTCATATTATTCGTTTCTAGATTTCCGTTACCGATCCCCATCTCGGGTCCTACGATTTCTTCACGCTACAGAAATCCAGCCCAGGCACTCGGTTAAAGTCGTAATCGCCGAGTCTACGATTTCATCCCGCCTACAACGAAATCCAGCACAAGCATCTTCGGTCTAGTTTCCCGCTACAGAAATCCAGCAACACATCTTTCGGGTCTCGGAATTTCTCCCGCTAACAGTCAGAACAACTTTTCGTCTGGTTCTCCGTACGATCTCAAGAATTCTCGGGTTTTTGGAATCTTCTCCCGCTTACAGAAGTTCGTCGCATTCTTCGGTTTTGGGAATTTCTCTCAGTTCCGCGCATTGTTAATTTCAGACCAAATTTCGATATCCAACATCACACTCTCCTCGAAAGGCCAAGGTTCAGCGTAGGGAGAAAACCACCGAGGGACTCCCAGCGCTTCCAAGGCATAACACGCATGGGGCGCCGGTAACAAGTAAAACTCAACATTTTGTTTGCGGTACCGGGTACAAGGGCACTCAGGGTTCGAGCGAGAAGTCTTGAGTTCTCCTCCCGTCCGATCCGAATACTTTTGATTTCGTCTTACGAGACTACGTCTTCTTCAGACTCAGTCAAAGGGGGTTCTTTGTACCACCTAAATGTGTTCCCCAAATGATAATCCGTGATGAACATACCGGCGTCTCGCGTTTGTTTCGAATCAGAAAGATGCTTTGAATTCAAAAAGTTGGAAATACGCGAGGTCGTACTCGAAATATTGAGCAAAGGTCAAAGCAAGGCAAAAATTTTTTTTCGGTTTTTTCAAAGTTTTCAAAAGGTTCAAAAGGTTTCAAACAATTTATACTGCAACTTCTCATGCTTTTTGATTCTCATCATGTCCGTCACAATTTTTCTGAATCCGCCAGTAATCCTTTAAAATTATTTTCTGATTTTTCTATGATTTCTATGAATTTTGCAATGTTTTAAATACGTGAATACTCAGAAAATACGCGGAATTCTAGAACGTACTTTCTTGCGAAAGGAGCATCTAGAATAATCCGTAATCTTAGAAAAATCGAGACCGTATGGCAAAGAATTATCCGAATCAAAGTATTATCAGGTTTATGGAAAAATATATTACGCAAAAGGAGCGTATAGCTGAGGGAGCAGCGTATATACGCTGCCTTTGAAGCGTATATACGCTCCCTCAGCGTATATACGCTCCTCAGCGTATATATTTTTTTGATCTCGGCTTGCTTCCAATTGATGAGCGTATATACGCTGAGATGAGCGTAATACTCCATGAGCGTATATACGCTCATCCTGAGCGTATATACGCCAGGGTTTTTGGCTTCGTTTTGCCTCATGCCTATAAATACGCTCTTGCTTGCTCAGTCAAGACACGCCAACTTTTCTTCATATAGCTTCCGCATACTCTCTCTCTCTCTCTCATAAAACACTCAAAAACATTATACTTCGTTTTAGTTCAAAAGCATCGATTCTCTTCGAATCAACAAGCGATAAAAGTTGAAATTCTGAGATTACTCACAATAATCCTCCTCTCTCACTTTCTTTTAATTGACTACCATTGTTATGAGTTTTTTAATGTTAATTAAAAACAATGTAGAACCTCACTTTTAAATTGTTTCATGTAAATAGTGTTTTCGCAATGTTTGCAAAGGTTTTTCATTGGTTATTTTGGTTTTTCATTTCATATTATTTTCATTGTCATACTAAAACAATTCTTTATTCTTGTAACAATCAAGGCGAAAGATCCATTGCGCTTGCGTTTTATTATGGACTAACAATTGTTTCTCTTTGTTTTCATGTAGCGATTCAAGGCAAGGATTCGTTATATTGTGTTTTCCAACTAACTTTGTGTTTCTTGCAGATTAGGGTAAGATGAGTTTTGCATATACTTTGAAGTTTATGCACTTCATATTACTTGATCATTATCATTTGTTGTATAACTATTGTAAATATTTTGCTAAACAAAGACCCGGAATTATGTTGGAATCATTTTAAATCAGATTAACTATGGACCACCTGTTTTTAGGCACCGTTTTAACATGATTAATACAAAGTGGTCAAATTCTCTAGGTTAGGTAGTCTCCTGTGCATAATAGAAACATACTCCTTTAGTAATTTTTTAGGGCTAGTCAGCTCTAAGGCCGCTATAAACGTAAGTTGTGTCATCATAAATGTTGTTTTAATGGACTTACAATAGACGAGTAGAGGCCGCCTACATGCGGGCGAATTGGGTTACCAGATGATTCGTACATGTCCCGACACCACGACCTGGTTACTTGATTGGACCGTGGGGCCCATTAATTGTGGCACCACGTTTTCGGCGTTCGTGAATACCTTTATGGCCGGTGGCGAATTCCCTTACTCGACTACACTACCCAACTCGCACTCACTGCGGGATTCGGTGGCTCGTACAGCCCACGCAAAAGCACCTCGATGTAAGTACCAAGCCGTCGCGCACCGCTATAACGCTAGCGGCCGGCAGTCCGACAGTAAACGTGCGAAGCAGAAGGACCATAACAAAGTAAGAGACTGATTGTGATCTACTGAGACCCTCTGCTACTATAGTCTATAAGTTGTTTCTTCTATGGACAGAATTGGTCCTAAGAAGGTGCCGTTTGGGTAAGGCTTGAAAGATTCCTCTTTGAGGAATTGTTCAAACATGCCTAAAAGACAGACTTGGGCTAAAAGGTTACTTGGAGTGACGCTAAAGGAAAAGGGAAGGTTTGTTGTTCGAGAGATTTATCAAGAGTGCAATGGTGGTGAAGCTAAAGGTGAGGCTCAGGTGCAAAGAAAGGATGAAGCCAACGAGCATGAAGAGGAGACGAAGGGAGTGGATTGGTTCTGCGAGCACTTTTGCATGTATAATGAAACTTTGGAGCTTAAAGTTTTCCTTTTGTACGTAGTTGCTCAAATTTAATTTCAATAGTATAAATTCAAAACTTGCCATTGGTTTTATTTACATTGTTTTTACTTCGAGCATTGTGGAAGAAACTTTGTTCCAATTGTCGCTGACTATTATTTCACCTTGGTTAACTAATCACTGTAAACAGTAGGACACTTATTATTGTGGTCCGCCCAGGGCGAGGCTGCCTACGTATCATAAGGGAATCAGGCCCATTCGTAGTCTGATGTTGGTGCTTATTGTTTGTTATTGAGACGCGTGCGTGTATGCCTTAGACGTAGTATTTCTTAAGTTGGGTCTAACGTTGATGAGGCTGTAGAATTATCACAATTTGGTGTCCCATTAGTTGGAACTGCCCTTTTTGGTAAGATTCTTTTTTACATGGTAAGGACTGCCCAATTAGGCACGAAATTTGGCCTCAAGGAATCTAGGACGTTTGCGAAGTACTTTTAAGAACAATACCTTCTTTTGGATGCCCATGTAATTTGATGCCTGATAAAGTAACCGTCGACCTCTTTTGGTAATGCATGCCAATCGGTGTCATAGGCTGCTGGCCCGTTTTTCGTCTGAGCAATAGCTTAATTCGTCGAATCTCGCCTTACCATTTTAATTTCCTCCGAGATTTTTCTTCCTCTAAGACAATGGTAGAGACGGGATCCTCTAGTTCTACTGGCTGATTTTAGTTCGCACATAGACCAGTGAAAACGGAGTAGCTTCCGTTGAAAGTGCGATAGAGGTCCTATACCCCAATAGATGAAAGTGTAGCTTTGCGGCCTCAATCTGATAATTTCCATCATCTTAGAAATATTGTTTGAGTATTTTTATTGGTGCCTGATCGGACTTAGGGGTGTTACTTTCCTAAATTCCGGTCAATAACTTAATTCCTATCCTAACTAACATGTAGTTGTAGTAAGTAGGGGTCGAACCACAAGGAACATGGGATTCACTTAGCCTAGCCATTGAATGAAGGGGGAAATTGTTTGATAAGGAAAAATAAGGTGAAGGTACGAAATAAGTCCACTATCTACCAACTAAGCTAAAACGATGTTAACCAACGATTAAGACACTAGGGAGGGGAAAGAGGCACGACAATCCAATTAATAAACGGAAGCGATCCACATATCAAAGCATGAGTCATTTTGTTTCAAACAAGGACACTAGTTATTAAGAGGGTTAGATTTCTCAGCCACCTAATACACACAGCTCAACTTAGACCAAGCCAAACTAGATCTTCATTCTCTACCGTCACTTACACCCCGGCTTTCGCGTTTACCTCTAAACCCCACTAGCATGATGTCTCTAACCTCATGTTTAGATTTCCTCACCACACTTGTTGGTTCCAAAGTTCTATCCTGAAGTTGGCCAAACTCCTATTCTAGCCATCAACATACAATGCTAGTGGGCAAGCATCAACATAGTTTCCTCATACAAAACAATCAATCACTCATCGCTCAATCATAAAAGTGCCATGATCTTCCCTCCCCTACTAGAAAACCTAGCCTAGGGAGGAGTACGCATACTAGTGAAAGCCAGAAATTAACCAAAAAAAACATAAAGCATCGAAAGAAACTATTAGACATGGATGATTGAAGAATAACAACTAAACTAGTTACAAAAATTACTTAAAAAGTTCAAACTTTAAAACTCAAAACTATAATCAAGGAATTGAAAGTAATTTTACATAACTAAGTAATAACAAGTAAAACATAAAAATAATGAACAAGCAAAGAGGGAAACTGAGAGAAATGTTACCAAAATAGAAGATTGAATGGATGTTGATTGAATAGCAAAATGAAGAAGAAATTGTTGAATGATGTTTTTAAGCTAAAACCAAGCTGTTCTTCTTCTAAAACTGGAAAAAATCAAATGTTTTTGTGTAGTTAAGTGTCTCCTTAAGCCTAAAAAGTTGAAGTATTTTATATATTACATGAGAGAGAAAAGTAATAATTCGGAGTAATGGCCGCCACAAATAGGAGGACGCTCGAGGTGGGATTAAGCGGCGCGCTCCCCAATAAGACAAGCGTGAGCTGGCGAGGACGAGAGCGGACGCTCGAAGGTGGAGAGCGGACGCTCTGGTAGTGAGAGCGGACGCTCTGGGGTGCTCCAGAATGCTCGCTTTTTCCTTGACCTGCCTGAGTCGGACGCTCATTCTTAAGCGACGCTCTTGAACCTTTCCTGAATTTCTTTGCCTCTCTGATTGCTTCATGAGTGGACGCTCTAGGAGGAGCGGGCGCTCTGGGGGTCTTGGGCGATGCTGCTCGGCGTTTACTTAGTAACGGGCGCTCTCTCAGGGTGAGAGGCGGGTGCTCTAACCTCTTTTGCTCTTCAAGCCTCAAGTTCTACTTCCGAGCTCGAGCTTAGCATGCTTGATCCCGAATATCTCGGGCAAATGGACCTGTAACACCTCATGATAAAATGGTCAAAGCACTTGTATTCAAATTTTTACCGTCATAAAATAATTGAAAACATCCAAAACATAACCATGAAGTCGAAATCTTGGTGACATGTGACGAGCGAAGGAAAATTCGACTGCAAAACGCACGATAATTGGGTGAAACAAAGGCTAAAAAGGACGGGAATGACCATAAGAATGGAGTGCATAAATCACTGATCAAAATCCCCCAACTGAGCCTTTGCTCGCCCTCGAGCAAATGTCAACTGATCCATAAACCAAAGAGTGATAACAAACCAAGATTCGGGGGCAACACAAAGCCCTAAAACAAACCACATATTTAACACTAAACTCACTGTCGATAGGAATCAACGGTCGGTTTTAGCTACGCAAGCCTTTAAAAAACCCTCTAATCGCTTAAGGAGGACGAGTATTGGTCCGTGAGGTTTCTATGAGGTTTACCCACAAACTCAAATGCATTGCAAGACAAACCATAATTTCCAAAAACTGTGCTGGCAATGTACCTGAGTAGTGCAATAAATTTGCTGTGCGTAAATGGGTCCTCAATTCCTATCAAACAGGAAATCAAGCAAGTTTCACCCTTTTGGGGGCTTCATGAGATCGTGGGTGTTTGAGGACCAATCACAAGATGGTTTTTAAACTCTCACTTGCTCCAACCTATCAACCTCCTGTCTCAAGCTTCCTAACATGAAGCGTCTCCAAGCCTAGTCGGGCTCAAAAAGAAATAATGAACAAGTAGCTCAACTCTAAGCACAAGACAACAAAGAATGAGGAACTCAACGACCCCGCCACCTATGCGACTCAACTCCTTAGGGTCAAAGAGGACTTTTGGGATGTAGTGTAAGGCTCGGTAAGGGTAAGAGATAACAATTGGGAATGTGTGGTAAATCCTAAGCCGAGCATTGACATGGATCAAACCTCAACCATACATGAACTCACCAAACACACAACCTTTCCCCCCAACTTACTCAAAGGCTCATAATGTTACAACCCCTTTTATTTGTATAAAACTACACTTTTGGAATTTTGAGACTTTTTTTTTCCTTTTTTTTATAACTTAAACTTTCAAAACACTGAGTAAGCGGTTTCGTAATGTCAATATTATCGAAGCTCATTTCGCTTCTAAACCATCCCCACCATAGCAATTAAGCTCATTCATACATACACGCCTCAAGTCAAATGCTTCGCTAACTACTAAAAAGGTGAAAGACAAACAAAAACAAAGGTCAAAGGCTTGTAAGTGGTAAGAAAGGAATAGGATACTCGATGGCGTTCCAAAAGGGGAAATGTAAACCAAAAATACAAAAGTTTAAAGAAAATTATGTATACCTGAGAAAAGAAAAACTAAACTAAGCCAAATGACTGCCTCTGTCTCCCCTAAAAGTAGCTCGGTCAGATCTTGGAGAAGTCGTTGAGCTAAATGAAAGCGTGCATGCAAAGTGCTAGTCCTCAATATGTGTTTACTTTCGTGCTTAGGGGCTCAAACAAAACCACTTCTCCATCGGGTCAATGCAATCCAAATACTCATGGTTAGGTTATATCCTCAACTAGGCTTACTCTAGGCTCGGCCTAAAAGGCTCGCCACAGACCAAGGAGCGAAGCGAGCGATACCAGATGCTGACATCTCATGCCTTAATTTCCCCATGAACGGATGTATCAACCCCAAACTCGACAGCTCCTAGATCTCAATACGCTTCATACATGACCACAATATACAAAATCCACTCAGGAATGCCTTGGCAAGGCCATCAACCAAATCTCACCGTGACTTAGAAGCAGGGGACAGCTGATCACCAAAGAAACAAGCAATATATCTACAAACTCCTCCTAATCAAATGCTTAAATTAAAGAGAGATAAGGGAAAGGTCTCACCATAGCAAGTCGGAACCTGCTACACGAATGGTCATCGTGCATATCACAAGTCATTGCTCAAACCGGCACAAAGAATCTGCAAAACCACCTCCAACCCTATCTCCAAACAATGAATTAGAAAAAGGACAAGGTCCTAACCCATAATCCATCATCATACAACTAAACAAGAAATTTACTCAAACAATCTCCAAGAAAGTCGACAGAAAACATTGGCGAACACCGAGAACGGCACCACGCGACCCTCTGCCCTCCCTAAACTTCTCGTTCCTTTTGCACCCATAAAATTAGAAAACATCAATAGGCGCAATCCCCCACCACCCAACTGATTATGAGCACCGCTCTCGGGCAGACGAGGGGGTGGGGCAAAGAACGGGGAAGCTAGTTGCCGACCCGTGGCAATTCACAATTTAAAAAACTAAAAGCAAAAATCACTCAACAAACTATTCACAAAGGATACGTGCGTGCCCTATTTATCCCGAAAGCGGTTCTTTAACGTCACTAGCTTGACGCGGGCCCCCCACCACAAGGATGGAGGGCACAAAGAGTGGGGTTACTTAGTTTAGGTCAAGAAGATTTGGACCATCAAGACAATTTTCAATACAAGAGGTTCTTCCATCATCAACATCCAACACAACAAGAAGGCGGGGATCTCTTCATTGGAGTATGTACTTCTTAATTCCTTTGCCATTCGACTTTGAACGCATTATCACCGTTTTGGATCTCAAATGATCCCATATGGGAACATTCTATAGTGATCACATTAAGGCTCGGACCACTTGGATTTGGTTTTTCGGCTCTCAAACTTTAGCCTAGAATTGAAGAAGGACTTTGTCCCCCACTTTGATCCTTTCCGATCATGCCACTTTTCGATGATCTGTAGACCTCGAACTCTCATAGGCATCATGTCTAAGTCTTCCACCTCTCTTAGCTTGAGGATCGTGCTTTACCGAACCTATTACATCCAAATTCATATTCAATCGTGCTCAAATCCCACCAAGCTGTTGTACTTCCAATTCCCACCGGTAAGTGACATCCTTTCCCATAGACAAGGCGGTAAAGCGAGTTGTATCGATCGGAAGTCTTGAACCGTCCGGAGAGCTCAAAGGGTAATCAATCCAACTCAAGGACCAATTCCTTTCGCGATTGATTCACCACTTGTCTAGAAGGTTTCATACTCTCTCACAAACAACCGGAGCCTCTGCCAGGCGCCTTCAAAGCATCTTTTCTGATTCGAAACAAACGCGAGACGCGGTATGTTTCATCACGGATTACTCATTTGGGGAGACACATTTTCAGGTGTCTACACTTACCTTAGCACGACTTATCACATCAGTGGCATTCACCCAGACACGGTAATGAGCAGAAATCTTCTAGTCACCTCAAGCAAGTGGGTCACCTCAAATGTAGAATGGGATTCCCAATATTTCTCCCACTCTATTGCATTGCCCGAATGTAATCGCATGTCCTCAAGACTAACTGTGTCAACAGCGGGAATAAGCTGAACTTTCCCAAATTGCCTCATCAACCTTGGAGGGAAATAAAAGGTCAACGCAGTCAACCTAGCCATGCACTCATATGAAGACAAGCGAGTATGCACCATACTCCTAATACCCCACCAAGGGACAATCAACCGCACGAGAATGCCACGGTCAACAAAGATAAGAATCCACTCGTGTTTAGATTTGTTGACATGGACCACGGGAAAAGAATCCCTTAGCAGAATATTTGACAGGATTCTGGGGTGTCTTAACTAGGCTCAAACGCTCCATCAGCCAAATTTGTCAAGGAACAGCAGCGTGTGCAATATTTAGTCATCACATCAATAAAAAAGCAATAAAATTCGTATAAATGCACTATTCCGCAAATATTCAGACAAAAATATTGTACCTACAGCAAAGCGGGGAAGCCAGACAAGGGCGCATGCGTATCCTTTTTAAGACAAACAAGCATCATGAATAACTCCCCCGTGCACAATGGCATAGGACTACGGCTAGCCTCACATTGCTCAACAATAGAAATAATGCTAGCATGACCAACATTTGGCTTGCCATGAACAAATAAGAAGCGTGCAAACAAGCAGATCATAATTGCACYCCTATGATAAATTCTACGGCAAGAAGCATCACTAGCATTATAGTCAACGAAAGCAAGCAAGTCAATTTTCCGACCATGCATTATACGTCGTGAAACAGTTGGACTAAGTCTCAAGTATCGCTCATATTCATCAACAAAGCGATCAGCAGTATTGGGTATACAAGGGAGACTTACAACAGACCAGTCAATAATAACACCAAATTCCTCAYGCAAAGGAACAATTTCCTTGTCCCGAAGACGAAAACAATGCATCAACGGGTCCCACAGGCTTATAGCTGCATAAAGGAGGTTTGTATCGAGACTTACATACCTTAAAGTCAAGAGAACATCACAATTCAGCCTTGCAAAGTCCTCCCTTTCACGGGCATCCAAGTTTCGAAGCACATCATTCAAAGCATTAGCAAAGTCTCTCTCCATTTGATTTGTTGCAAGTCTTCGATGTAATGAATTAAATGAATAATGTAAGAGAGGTTTTTAAGCACTAAGGAGCCTGTAATGAATGAATTAGGGTGTGCATAAACCCCTATTTATAAACAATAAGGCCGTACAAACTTGCCTAAAATCGAATTTCGAGTAAAATTAGCTTGATTCTAGGCGTAATTACGACTAGCCTGGGCGTTATTATGCCCAATTTGAGCTAATTTTGGCCGATTTTGATCCTTCTAGCTACTCCCATGCACGATGGCACGCAGTTCTTGGTCCAATCTAGGTCCTACCCTGCATTTTCAAGAGGGAACAAGCCGACATTCATTTCAACGCAACACAACATACACAACAACGCGAGACAATTGACATCGTCTTAGAAGTTTAAATATATGCATCGCATATAGTTAGCAGGTTAGCTTTTGCAAATTGTAATAAAAGCTCGGCATTACAAAGATGAGCTATGTCTAGAGTCATACACAAGTCTAGTCATATTTACACAAACACTGAGTCTAAGCTAGAATCGAGTCAAGTTAGGCAAAAGTCAACGAATAAGTCTAAATAGGTTTAAGCTAAGTTCTAAAACCAACAAATGCAAAGCTAGGGTCACCCCCCTCCCTTACAGGTGATAGGTACATCAACTACTCGCGATACGTCGAAAAAGCCGAGTGACGCTAGCACCTGCAAGGCAGACTTGTCCAACAACTCAACAGGGAAAGGAACTACAGGAGAGGTTGCTAGTATGGTAAACTAAGATGAGGTTCCAGGTTGAGAACGCGAAGTCGAGGCGCCACCCCGATTAAGGAACGGTCATCAGCATCTTCATCGTCGCCCTGACGAACCTGCAAAGGGTTTTCAAAGTCAAAAATGGGTTCCTAACCTTGTGAAGCATTGAAATTACGAGATTTGGTGCACTTATTAAGTCTCTCAGCTGACAATAGGAGTATTTCCAAGCATCTATTATTCCCAGCAGCCTCATAATGCCTGCCCGAGGCATCTATTTCGCAAATTAAGTAAGTCAGCACATGAGAGAATACTAGCATAAAAAGACGAAATCAAACAAGTAAAGTGTTCCCTACCTGACCAACACCAAGGGGCATCGAGTTCTGAGCACGCCTAGTAGCCGGAGGAGCAAGCTCAATGAACTCATTAGAGCCAGGACGGATCCTCAAGTCAGTAAAGSGGATCTCACTGAGGTAATAATAAGGTTGCACAAGCTAAGTCAAAGTTAGTGCACAATTAACGAAAAGCAAATGCAAAGAAAAGGTGTGGATAAGAAAAACTCATACGTCAGCAAGTAGCTCGACTCGGGGGGCTAGTCGCTCCTCCACGAAACGCGCATAGGCGTCCTGACCCCTGTCACCGAACAGGAGATGATGACTAAAATTTCCTCATCTATCATAGTGACTGGAGGATCTTGAGGCACTACAAGCTTAGAAAGGCTATGTTGCCTCACTACACGCTCCCCAAGGCACCAGACAAGCCCTTGAGGTCCCCAGAAATGGCATCGCCTCTTGGCAAGCTCAGCTGCTGCAGCGAACCTCCTCGGTCTCACATTCCCCACTTGCCTCTATGGCCGTCACTCCACCTATGGCAAAGTGTGGTTAAAATCACAAAGCATTCGATGAAAGCATACAAGTAAAAGACAGTGAAACTCACCTCAGCTAGGTTCAGGCGGCGGAAAATCCTCCTCGGCTGCTGCAGCCCACTAGTCCAAGACGGAGTGTCTCGAGGTATCCACCGCATCATCACCGGCCATCTAGCAGGCTGTGCATGAGGGTCCAACCTAGGTACCAAGCCCATGCGTAGAAAGTACTCGTAAGCGCAGAACTGCAAGTACAACTAACGAGGTCAGGCAACAGAAGTAAATCAAATACAAATAAGGCGGTACAAGTAAAAGAAATTAWCTCMAGCATTCTCCTGCAGCCAGCCAGTGCAGGGATCGCAGTGCCATCCACCTGACGACAATATAACCTCATAGAATGCATCAAAGCAGTATAGCCAAATCTGCTCCAGTCATAGGAGGAAACAGCAGAAAGATCCTCTAGAATGGAGAGAAAGCGAAGCTAAACTCTGCTTCCCGTGCCCTTATCGGGACACAACGTCGTGCAAAGCATCACCAGTATAAAAATCCTAGCCGACTGCTCATCAGTGGTGCCTGCCATCTCTAGAGCCTCCATGAGCACGCTCTGTGACTCTCGGTTATCCACATTCTCAGCTCATAGGCAGGAAGCAATCGGACCCAGCCACTCATCCAAACGAGGATCAGAAAAGTTGATCTCGTTATCTAAAGGGATAAGCTTTTCAGTGAAAGCAAGCCCGGTCAGCATGGCAAAGTCATAGGGGGTCACAGCTATTTCCCCCCACGGGAAGTAAAGGTGTTCGTGGTATCCCAAAACCACTCCATCAGGCCAAACACCGGAATCCAGGGAGAAAGCTAATATGACCAACTGATCAGGTTAAGAAAGAAATCCGGAAAGCCACATCGCRCGAGGATATTCCTTACMCCTCTACGATGCTCAAAGAACTCAGTACGGAAGAGATCACCAATCGTATGAGAGGTCCCGTATGTTCAGGTTCGATAGTCGCTCTGCACAAGAGATGACATGAAAGTTAGCAAATGTGGCAAAATAAAAGGTAACTAGACAAGTGAAAGCAACATACCCGTTGTAGTCACCTAAAAGTGTCTCCCCAAAAGAGTAATCAGTGATGAAACATACCGCGTCTCGCGACTGTTTCGACTTAGAAAAGATGCTTTGAACTCACAAAAGTTGGAAATACGTGAGGTCATACTCGAACTATTGAGCAAAGGACAAATAAAGGGGGCAAAAATATTTTCTTTAATTATTTTCTATTTTTAGGAATTTTTAAAATAATTTATATTGGTGATCTCCATAATTTATACGCAGAAAATACAAAAAAATACAAAACACACAAAAAATACCCCGGAAATACGTGGAACCTTCTAAAACACTCTAGAACTCCTTGCTTGGAGAGCAAGGGTGTCTAGGTGCGTCGAATCAAGGCAAATCACGAAATAAAATCGGAGGAAATCAAAAAATACGCGGAGAATAATCGAGCGTATATACGCAGGGCCTGCGTATATACGCTCCTAGGCTGCATATATACGCAGAGCCTGCGTATATACATAGGTCTCCTGTGTATATACGCAGGTCTCCTGCGTATATACGTAGGATTTTTCCTCCTCGCGCCTTGCTCATTCCGAGACACACACGTCTATTCAATTTTCCCCGTCCCTAACTTGCGTATTCACTCTCTCACYCTCTCACACACTCTAAATACATACGTTCTTGAGTTCTAGCATCGATTCTGTTTCGATTCAACGAGCGATAACAAGGTTTACTTCTGAGATTACTCGCCACTAAACACACTCATTTCTCATTTCCTTAATCTAATTAATAACTATTACGAGTTTCAATCTAATTAACAAAAATGTAGAAACTCAATATTTATTTATTCCATTTAAATATGTAGGAGTAGTTAACGTTTTTCATTGTTTTCGTTCCTTTTTATTTCATTATCATTATGCATATTGTTATTGTCAATACTAACATGTTTCTTTGTCTTGATTAGCAATTCGATCAAAGGACGTCTCTTTTTAGTTTTTACTTTAACGATTTGTGTATTTGCAGAGACAAGGTGAGAAGGATATACATATACATTAATATGCTTACAAACCTTTGTTTTCATYTTTCGTACCAAGCCCACGCACAACACATCGATGTAGTACCAAGTCGCGCGCGGCCCGCTCTACGCGGGGTACGCCCACGTCCTACATTTGGCGACTTCACTTGGGGATAATCCACCGTTAGGTTGAAGTTGACAGACTTGGAAAGTCTCGTTAATTCCATCATCACGCTTATTGGATTTTGCATTTGCATGGACCTTTCGAATAAGGTCGCGCCTTAGCTCCTTGTCTCAATATGGGCAATGTTCTATCTTCGAGACCACCTTAAGAGGGGATACTACCTTGGTTGCATGTGGTAATGGATCGCATGGCTAAGGCAAGTCCTATCCCGCCACGCCGCGCGTGTGCACGTGTTACAGATGTGCGTTACATAAGGGGTAAACTCGGCCATACATCACTTACCGTGAAAGTGGTGAAATTGGACCAACTATGCCCTTAGCTAGGTTGGTCACTCTCTGTTTCTTAACTGACCGACCTATATGTTGATCTTTTCATCATGATGTTTGTTATATTGCCATGTATGTCTCTCTTGTATAGTTCTACCTTAACACACACTTCATATGGTCCATGGTCATCTTTTTAGTTCACATCATGCATTTCATAGCCCATAGTCACTTTAGTTGACCTCTTACCTTAGTCTGTCCTTCAAACTTTCGACCATAGTCCACATGGACCAGTACCTTTAAGTCTTGACCCTTGACCACTAGGGTAGCACAGACTTTGACCTAAGACTTTGGACCTTGACCGTAATCACATGAATTGACTTTTGGCCAACTTAGACTCGACCTCTAGCGTGACCCTAACCTCTTAGGACACATGGCATATCATACATTCCTATGTCGTTTGGTGCCCTTTCAAAAAAAAAAAAAAAAAACAAAAACAAAAAAAACAAAAAAAAAAAAAGAAAAAAAATTCAAAAAACGAAAGAGCACCTTGCATTCATGCATTCATTCTATGAAAGATGACCATGAATTAGGACATACATTTTCATCTCATCCATATGTTAATAATGACAAGGAGTTTCTTAGAGTTAATTCTTTTTTAAACAGGTGAAGCCGTCCATACCCTGCTCGACTCCAAAGTAGTTTGAGCCCAATCCCAATCCAAACCTAACCTTCCTCCAACCTTCATTGCCCACTACCTTAACACCACAAAATTGCTTCCCAACAAGAAAAAGCTCCTAAAGCTTGCCGGCAAGTTCAACAGCTTGAAGCTAAGATCAAGGAGTGACCTCGAGCTCTTCCTTGACAAAGCTGTTGAAAAGGCGACTCACAAAAAGCCATCGACCCACCTTTTACAAAGAAGACCAACCTCTCTTGAACCCAAACCTTTCAACCCAACTGCCAAAGGATTTCTCAGCTGAGAACATACCTAAGTTCAAGCCAACTTATGACCCCTCGATTGCATTCAAGGGGTTTAAGACCACCATGGTGCTTAAGGAATTGACTCCTTCTTGTTTCCAATGGTCTTTCCCCTTTCCTTGGAACCGATATGTCAGAAGTGGTTCTTTCACTTCCTGAGAAAAAAACGGCTACTTGGAAAACAATCATCCACGCATTCATAGCAGAATACAAAGAGGTAACATTCAGACCCAAACATCCTTCCAGAGCTTGAAATCCTTAAACAGGGAGAGAACGAGGGTTCAATGCCTATCTGACCAGATGAGAGAAGTGGCTGCGACATAGTTCTCCGCTCCTACTGAGAAGAGATGGTCAAGACTTTCATTTTGGCCTTCAGCCAAAATACAAGACATCATCTCAAATATGCTTACACATTTGCAAAGGATCTACGACATCGGATGGACATAGAGGACCTTCTTCAATTCACAGCAGTCAGTTGGGTTTTAGCTTTAGGATCGAGTCGAAGAGTCCCTTTCCCTTAGATGTGTATCATTTCTTTCTTCTCCATTTTGGGTCTATGTCATTAGGTTTAGGATAAAATTTTACATACCTCTATGACTCATTCTTTTTTAATAAAAGTTTCTTTTTTCTCATTTCTTTAGCCTCATATAGTTTGTGCTTCTAAAAACTTATATGGAATCAATTAATATCGAACCTCACACTTCAATGACATTGCCAAGAGAGGCCTTCTTTCATAGCTCCACAAATAACCTCTTCCTTCCTTCCTTCTCACATCAAATCAATACCTTGCAACCCTTTGAGCCTAAACACTATCATTCAGCCTATCTTCTTTCATCACCCACATCTGCCTAACCCTTTTGGACCAAAGATGCGAGGAAAAGACATGTGCAAGATAAAAAAAAGAGAAGAATAAATGGCAAAAGCACAAAAAGCAAAAAACAAAGTTCAATGCCAGTTATACAAAATCATCAAAAATGCAAATCAATTCAATGTCAAATCAAAGTTCAAAGCCCAATTCAAAATAAAAAGCAAGAGCCTAAAAGCCAGTTTGCGCACCGTGGGTTCACTTCATGATCAATCGAGCCTTTTTCAACCCTCAAACCAACAGCTCACATTACAACCACAAAACCCTCTCACACGAGGCATTGTCCAAATCATGATCAAAAACTACGACGTCTGATTCCAAAAAGGATACGTAGAAGCCTCTTCTCGAGGTCCGAGCCCAATAACTCATTAACGTGCAGAGGTCCACTCTCTCATATAGTTTGTTCCCTTAAAGTCAGAAGCACAAATTCCTAGTGTGTAGCACCCACATAGATCAAGCATTGAAACCTACATTCATGCTAGCAACCACATCAAATCCCCATTTACTTACCTCTAGTCACAAATTTTAGCCTTGTCTTTTCTTTGAACCATTTAGCCTATTTGTCTATTACACCTTAAGGGCTCTCCTCAACTCTCCTTAAGGCTCTCTCTGTAGCAGTCATCAGGCATCTCCTCAAGCATCGCATTGCAGCATTCCTCCATGTTCTTCCTCATGCAACATTCAGGCTCAAGTTACCGATTGGCAAATCAAAATCACATCCAGTACCTCATCCTTCCAATCTACCCGCCACAATAGGCTAACACCCATTACTCCACAAAATTCACTAGCCATAGCTCCAACCTCGATCAAGTGGAGCTCACCCACTAAAACTAACCATTACACCACAAATTAAGCCATTCCCACACACCTAAAACCCCATGGTGGGCTCACTTGCAATCACAAGCATATCGCTTTGCTCGAATGGGGCTTGAGACGGCTCCATCCCCAATCCAAAAGCATCTTACCATTAGTCCAATTTCCTTGCATCATCATGCATTAGATCTAAGAAATAAGACTTGCATATACACATATAGCCATTCGCAACACACTACCTACAGCATCATTTGCGCAATTGAGTTTCACATACCATCATTCATGCATATGCTCCCTGCACCCAAAAACACTCATACATTGCCACATTACTCTGCCCACCATGCCACACAAGTACAGGCCCATCCTTCATGTGTTGCCATACACACTCCATAATACGGCTCATATCGCATAACGCGGATTGGGTTACACTGAAACACTATCTCCGAAAAGCCGCCGGAGGTCAGACCGATAGGAAGGTTTCCTGAGGAACGAGACGTTTCGAAGGAGAGTTCATATCATCACTCATTAGCATCGCATTACATCCCTATACGCGTTGTTGACTACACGCAACACTCCCGAAAAAAAGCCAAGGTCACGCCGGTAGAACTCAGGTGGAAAGTTTCGAAGGCAACGACGATTATTCCGAAACGACAACTCACTATTAGTCTTCCCGAAAAGACCAAAAGGTCCAGCCGTTAGGAAACGGGAATGACATCACAACTCCTCCCCCGGAAAAGCCAAGGTCAGCCGCTAGGGGAAGGCAATCAATCATTTCCAATTTCCAGAAAAGCCAAGAGGCAGCCGTAGGGAAAGCATACCTGAGGAACGGAGGGCGCTTGCGAAGATCAATCACCTCATTTTGCTCCTAAAAAAGCAAGAGCTCAGCCGTAAGGGAGAAAGCAGACCGAGATCAGCGCTTCCAAGGGTCATTAAACACATGGGGCGCCGAACAAGGTAACAGATAAAACTAACCTTTGTTTTGCAAATAGAATTACTGGGCAAAAAAAGGTGACTTACGGTCGCAGGAACGCCATGAGTTAACTCTCACCGTCCCGAATCAAACTGACTTTGTCTTACGAACTTCGTCATCTTAGACTCATCACAAGATGGGGCTTTTTTTACACAACAGACTCCAATTTACAAAACTTGGCTGGTTATGAATTTCCAACACCGCCACCAACGAATTCCATAATCACACACATTCGATCTTACGGTATTCTCCGCATACAGAAACTACCACGCACAAACATCTTTCGGAGTCTAATGACTTCTCCGCAATACAGAAATCCCGCACCTGACCTCTTTCGACATGCATCTACATATTCCCCTACAGCAAAACCTCCAGGCACAACCATATTTCGGCGTAACTTATGCGTTATATCCTCTCTCCGCTAAAGACAACAATACTCAGCAAACTCTTCTCGGCGTCTGGAATCTTCTACCCGCATACAAGAGATTCGTCAGCCACATATTCGAGACTTACAAATCTTCTCCACAGAAGTCTCCGGTAACAGCACATTCTTCGGGTCTAATCCGTAATCGTCTTCCCCACCTAACAGAATTCCGTCAGACATCTTCGGGTCTTGAAATTCCCCGCTACAGAAGTTCATAGCCAATTCTCAGGGTTTATGGAATCTTCTCCTCGCTTCAGAAGTTCTGCGCACTCTCCGGGTTTTGCATTTGCTCCCTGCCCAACAAAAATTCCATGGCACGCAAATCAGGACCGCACGGACACGGCTACAAGTAAAAACTAACCTTTTTTTGCAGACGAGGGTACCGCGCGAAAAGGGGACTCAGGCGTCGCAGAACGTTTGAGTTTGCTCTCCGTTCCCGAATCGAATACTTACTTTCGTCTTACGAGACTATCGTTCTCTTTAGACTCAGGTCAAGTGGAGGCTTTGTAGACACTAAAAGTGTCTCCCGCGGAAAGAGTAATCAGGAAACGTATGCGTCTCCGATTGTTTCGACTTAGGAAAGATGCTTTGAACTCACAAAAGTTGGATACGTTGAGGTCATACTCGAAACTATTGAGCAAAGTACAAAATAAAGGGCAAAAATATTTTCTAAATTATTTTTCTATTTTTAGACTTTTTTAAATAATTATATTTGGTGGAATTTTTTTTTTTTTTTTTTCTTCCTATTAATTTCCACTTTTCATTTCACTCTTCACATTTTTCTGAGTCACCAGTATTTTTAGTATTATTTTTTCTGAATTTTTTTCTATATTTTTCTATGATTTTTATAAGTTTTTTATACGCAGAGAAAATACAAAAAACCACCACACAATACAAAATACAACAAAAAAATACCCCGGAATACGTTAGAACTTCATAGAACACTCTAGAACTCCTCTTGGAGAGCAAGGGTGGTCTAGGGCGTCGAATCAAGCAAATCACGAAATAAAATGGAGAAATAAAAAAATACGCGGAGAATAATCGAGCGTTACATGACGCGAGGGCCGTGCGTATTATACCGCTCCTAGCTGCGTATATACGCCAGAGCCGGCGTAGTATACGTAGGTCTCCGTGTTGTATATACGTAGAGTCTACGGTATATACGCAGTCTCCTCGTATATACGCAGATTTTTTTCCTCCCTCGCGCCTATAAATAGATGCCTTGCTCAATCTCGTAACAACTATGTCTATTCCATTTTCCCGTCCCAACTTTTGGTTCATTCACTCTCTTCTACACTCTCACACACTCTAGGAATACATTTTACGTTCTTGAGTTTAGCATCGATCGGTTGTTATCGAGGTTCAACGACTATAACACAAGGTTTACTTCTGAGATATTTACTTCGCCAACTAAATACCACTCATTTCTCATTTCCTCAGATCTAATTTAATAACTATTACGAGTTTCATATCAATTAACACAAAAATTGTAGATAGACTCACTATTTATTCTATTCCATGTAAATATGTAGGAGTAGTTAACTTTTTCATTTTTTCGTTCTTTCTTTATTTCCATTATCATCATGACATATCTTATTGATTCAATACTAAACATGTTTCTTTTGTCTGATTAGCAATTCGATCAAAGACGTTCTCTGTTTAGTTTTGTACTTTAACGATTTGTGCTATTCAGAGACAATGGTGAAGAAGATATACAATATACTTAATATGCTTACTAACCATGTTTTCATGTTTCGTTTGTACATATCCTATCATACTTGTATATAATTCTTCAAACAAGAACGGAAATTATGCGTATTCACATTAAAGTCAGGATAAACTATGGTAACGACCGCGTTTTCTAGTGCACCTTTTTAATATTGACTAAATCAATGAAGCAATCGCTTCTGTCCATTGTAGAAGCTCTGGTTGTCGTATAAATGAACCCACTCTAGTAATCTTTAGGGTTGTGCGCTGATAAAGATTTCAAAATTGCTTAAATGTGGTGCATCAAATTAATGTGCTTTAATGAATTACAATAGAGACCGAGTAGAGTAACCGCTAATGTGGCGATTGGGTATAGCTGTCGATTCAATCTACGTCACCATGTCACCGGAACCACGACTGGGTTATTGAAAATTGAACGTGGGGCATTGTGTTTGCACCAAACGTTCGGGCGTCGGTGAATAACCTAACTTATATGTGCCTCAACTGGATGGGCGACTCCCCTTACTCACAACACTACTCCGCAACGCACTCACCGTGGCGGGTTCCTGCTCAAGCCCACGCACAAACACATCGTATGTAGTACTGATAGGCTTCGCCCGCCTTAGGCCAAAGGGCTTGACCTCAGCTTCAGGTCGTCATGGAAGTTGAGCCATGGATATCCGGCATGGTGAATGCGTTGGTTGTGTCATCGAATTGAGGATCGCCACCGTGCTATATAGGTTATCTCGACGTAGCGGCGCACAACATTGGTGACCAAAATTAATGCCCACGTCCATATCAAGGCCTAACCACGTCGCTGGGTTCGAGGACATGGTACGAATCAGATCTGTAAACCATCGCCCGCATTTGGTAGCGGCCTCTACTCGGTCCTCATTGTAAGTTCCATCTAAATCATCCCAACAATTGAATTCGAAAAGGAGCCTATTGATATTGACTTTGAAAGTGCATTAGATTACTAGTAGGTGCGTATTATGAACAAAACCAAAAAACCCAAAGGGAAAGAAAACCCCTTCGTCTCTTTTAACAACCAAAAAAATGGATAAGGCGGTCACTGATTGTTAGTCAATGATTAATAAGGTGTTAGAAAAACCGGTCGTCCAGATGATCTGACTTTAATGTGACAAACAATATTAATTCCGTTCTTGTTTAAACAATAATACAAGTGTGATAAAAGATATATATTATAGCAAAACATGAAAACAAAGTTTAGGAGCAAGGAAAATGTATATGTGCGCCCTCTCACCTTGTCACTGCAAGACAATCAGAATGTTAGAATTAAAAACTCAAGAGATCGCCTTTCGATTGAATTGGCTCAGTGAACGACAATTAACAAAGCGGTCAGGTTAAGTATAGTAACATAACAATATGTTATAATAATGAAAGCCAAAAACCATGGAAACAATTGAGAAAAATGACGAATAAAATCCTACATATTTAACATGAACGATTAACAAGTGACGTTTCTACATTGTCTTTAATTTGAATTAAAAACTCAAATAATGGTTAATCAAATTTAAAGAACAAAAGAATGAAAAAGAAGTGAAAGAAAGGTTTTGGGGAGTTAATCTAAGATTTATACCCTATATTTCGCTTTGTTGATTCGAAGAGAACGATGCTTGAATTGAAATCGAATGTGTTTTGAGGTTTTTGAAGCTGTATAGATGTGTTCGTGACTTGTGTCTTCGCTGAAGGGTGAAGTTGTTGAGCTGTGAAATCGTGTGAAGTGAAGGTTTGAAAGTCGTGAATTGCTGCGTACATTTGATAGCTGTCCCGGGATCTGAGCAAGGCGAGCAAGTATTAGATAGCACGAGGCAAAACGATCAGGTGCATGAGTTGAACCCTGGCGTTATATACGCTGGCGCATGAGGCGTATTATTACGCTCATGGAGCGTATATACAGCTTCATTCCAGCCCTATAGTACGCTTCACTTTTCCGTTGGTTTTTTGGCAAAAATCGTATGTTTGCTTGAGCGTATTATACGCTCATGGTGAGCTATATTTCCAAAAACGCTCATATATTTGATTTCCTCCCGAATTTATTCGTGATTTCCCTTGATTCGAGCGCACCTAGACAACCTTGCGCTCCTAAGCGAAGGAGTTCTAGTAATGTGTTCTAGGAAGGTTCCACGTATTTTCGGGTAGTTTTTTCTAATTATTCGACGTGATTTCGTGCGTATTCTGCGTAGTAAAGCGTTGGCAAAAAAATTCATAAAATTCATAGAAAAATCAGAAAAATAAGTTTAAATATTTGAGCGTGATTCAGATAAAATGGTGACGCACATTGATGAAAGATCAAAAAGCATGAAGTGATCGCCAGTTTAACTCGTTGAAAAACCTTTGGAAACCTTGAGTTTTATCGAGAAAACCGAAGGAAAATAATGTTTGCCTTAAGTGACCTTGCTCAATAATTCCGGTACACCCTCACATTTTCCAACTTTCGTGAGTTCAAAGCACTTTTCCGAGTCAAACAAACGCGAGCGCGGCAGTATTTCATCACGGATTACTCATTTGGGGAACACATTGTCAGGGTGTTCTACGAAGCCCCCACTTTACTGAGTCTAAGAGACGATAGGTTTTGTAAACGAAAAGCTAAAGTATTCGAGTTCGGACGGAGAGCAACCTCAAGACGTTTCTGCGACCTGGTTACCCCTTTTTCGCCCGGTACCTAGCAAAACAAAGTTAGTTTTACCTGTAGCCGTGGTCCATGCGGTTCGTTGTGCTTGTATGTGTCTGAGTCCTTGAGCAGTCATTTGCTCCTGTTTCAGCTACTGGAAAATGCAGGTGCGCTCCATGCTTTCCGAAGAAGATTGAGCAGTTTGGACTTGAAAAGATACCTCCATTCAGGAGTTAAGACTACCTTTGGTGGACGAGCACTAGGTCTGTTTTTATGTCTAGCGAAATTTTGCATGCAATGTTGACTTGTCAACTTTGTGACGCTAGATGACAGAGTGGCAAGAGTCTATTGATGTTTGAAAGAGTCTTTGAATTTGAAGGGCCTTGTCTAGGTTCTGTTTTAGACATGGTTTGATGAGAGTCATTGCGTATTGGCAAAGGTCTGTCGCGTAGGTCTGGTTTAAGACACTGATTCTAGAGCAGCCAGTTGAAGGAGTCTCTGTCGTAGGTCTGGTTCTAGACAGGTTTGAGAGAGTCTTTTGAATTGAAAGGGCTTTGTCTAGTTGGTTCTAGGACATGGTTGAGAGAGCTCTTGTGAATTGAAAGAGAGCTTGTCTATGTCTGGTCTAGGACCGATTTGAGAGTGTCTTGTCTTAGGTTTGATTCTAGACTATTTGAAAGTTGACTGTCTAGGTCTGATTCATAGACATGATTTGAAAGTGAAACTTGTTAGGTCTGATTCTGAACATATTTTAATGGAGCCTTTAAATTGAAAGAAGTCCAGTTAGGTGCTGATTCTTAACATGATGTGATAGTGTCTTGTCTAGGTCTGATTCTTAGACGTGATTTGAAATGTGGACTTGTCTAGGTCTGATTCTAGACATGATTTGAAAGTGACCTGTCTTAGGTCTGATTCTATGACCATGACTTTGAAAGTGACTTGTCTAGCGTCTGATTTCTAGACATGATTTAATGAGCTTTGAATTGATGAGAGTCCAGGAATCTAGGTCTGGTTCTGACCTGATCTGAAGGAGTCTTTGAATGTGGCTTGTCTAAGTCTGGGTTCTAGACATGATTTGAAAGTGACGTGTCTAGGTCTGATTCTGACATGATCTGAAAGTGACTTGTCTAGTCTGATTCTAGACAATTTGAGAGAGTCTTTCTTAGGTCTTAACATGATTTGAAAGAGTCCTGGTCTAGGTCTGATTTCAGACATGATTTGAAAGTGACTTGTCTAGGTCTGATTCTAGACATCGATTGAAAGTGACTTTAAGAGTCTGTCGAGGTCTGTTCTAGACAGAAAGGATGATACTAGAGTCTATCCGTATACCAAGTGCTTCAATGTGAAGAGTGTATTGAAGATGACGTTAGAAAAAGGTGAATGTTGAACGAGACTGTGACTGACTCAAAACATTGCGAGACAGTGAGACTTTGATTGGAAAAGAGGATCAGGGTTCCAAATGATTTTTCAGGATTTCCACTTGATAGCAATAGCTTGAACCACGTAATAGGTGCCTTAGGAGACAAGAAGCCCCAACTGGAAAATTAAGGAAGCCATGATGACAACATGCCCCCAGCGAGGAGTTTGAGACCAACGGGCGTTTACTGCTTTAGAGGTCAACATAGAGAACGGTAGATAATTGTGTGGATGAGTTCCCCTAACAAGACATGTACTGACCCAAAAGGTCAGGTGGCTTTACTTCTTGGGATTGAGTCAATGAGTCCTTGAAGGTGACCAAAGAACTTAGGCTATGGTTCGAGAAATAAAAAGGGTCAAATTTTGATAGGGGTCAAAGATGTGGCAGATGCGAGGTTGGCTAATTTGATGTTGGTTTCAACATGGTCTATGTACAGGTTCTAGACTGGCAAAAACGCATAATCAAATTCTAGCAAGGTCAAAGCACTCAAAAGCCTCAAATGATTTAATGTTAATCGGATCGAACCCGAGGAAGAGGCTTCCTACGTATTGCTTACGGAATCAGACCACCTAGTTCTGATTGATATTAGAACAAATGCCTTCGTGTGAGAGAGGGCTTTGGTTTAATGTGGAGGCTTGGTTTGAAGGGTTGAAAAAGGCTTTGATGTTTATGAGTGACCCACGGTGGTGCGCAGTGTGCTTCTGCTTTTGTTTGAATTGGGCTTGAACTGTTGGATGTTGCATTGGATCTTTGGCGTTGATCTGCATTTGATTTTTGCTTTATTTGCTTTGCCACTTTATTCTTCTCTTTTTTTCTTTCTTTCTTTGCCACGTGTCTTTCCTACGCACCGTTGGTCCAAAGGGTTAGGTAGATGTGGTGATCGAAAGAAAGATAGGTAATTGATAGTGGTTTTGTGGCTCAAAAGGTTGCAAGGGTTTTTGATTTATGTGACAAGGAATGGAAGGGATCATTTTGTGTGAGCTGTGAAAGAAGCCTCTCTGGGCATTTGTTTCAAATTAAAATAATGAAAGCATTAGAATTAAACAATTGTGCCAATGAGTGTTCGAGACTTGCATAGAATAGAAATAAAATATTGCCCAAAATGGAATCATTATTGATGAAAGAAAACTGATGACACATTACATGCTTATTGTATAGAAGAGACAACATAGACTCATAGGACAGGAATTGAGAGGGACATATAAGCTTGGACTGGACTCTATACTCAATCTAGAGAAGCCGTCGCAGTATTGATGACTCACGCCTTGGTGACTCATGGGGCTTTTGAGTGGTATGGGTTTGTGTTTTTTCCAGTTGGTGGCGAAGGACTGGGTTATAGAGATTACGTCTTTTTTGTGGATGATTGGAGGGTTCAAGAGACATGGGCCTTTTGAGTGGGACCGTGAGGAGTGTGTGTTGAACTACTTCTTCGCCTTTCTTCCTGGGCCTCCAGAGGGACATAGTTTGCGAGTCTTCGCATTCTTGCTGAAATCAAGAAATTACACTTTATGAACCAGAAAGAAACAAAAGATTGGTTCTACTTTGAAAACTCTTTAGTATGATGTATGCACAAACCTAATCAGTCTTGAGGTTCTGACACTTTAAGGAGACTGACTTTCGAATAGTGAACTCTGAAAATGGCTAGACCTTATATATTCTGATTTAAGGTGTCTGTGACTCGAGAAGATTCAAACCTAAAGATTGGGGCCTATTTCAACATTATAGGACCCTCGTTAAGACCCTATGAGCACTTTGAAATTAACAAATGCCTAGCCTTGAATCAAAGTTTCTCTAGGGTTGAAGTCTGTGATCTAACCACTAGTTCAGTTTTAAGGTTCTTAGATTAGTTTGAAGCGGTATATATCTATATTTCAAGGCTCTTGCTTAAAATGACTGAACCTAATATCTATGTTAAGGAATTGTAACCTGAATCCAGGTTTAATTTCAAAGTGTCATCTAAGTCAGATTTAAGACTCTGGATTGAAATCGAAACCCAATCTCCTCTTTATG